>VWPU01008061.1:0-18773 GCA_013398955.1 Callaeas wilsoni | reverse complement strand
GCCCGCCGCGCCGCCCCCCGAGCGCTGCCCGTGCCCCCCCAGCCCCGCCGAGCGCTTCTGGGACTGGGCCGAGGTGCTGGGGGCCGGCCCCACCGGGGTCCATTTGCTGCTCTGGTGAGAGCCCGCGCCGTGCCGCTGCTCGCTGAAGAAGCCGGCCGTGGGTTTGTCATCAGGCGCCGCGGGAACGGAGGGCTTGGGAATGGCGACGATCTTCTGGAGCGGCCGGTCCCCGATGAGATCCGTCATCTCATCATAGTTACCGAGCATGCTCTGGATGCGGCTGGACAGCTTGTCTTCTTTGCTGGTCTGGGACAACAAGCCACAAAAATCAGGATTTGGAACCAAACGCAACTCCACCTGCAGTTACGTGATCTGATAACCACAGCAGTTAACCTGAATTTCAGCTAGAATCCACCTCTTTGCCAGCGTTCCCAATTCTGAACTTTAGCGCTTAAAACAGCAATATGACTCCCTAAAACATATTAAAAGTATGTAAGAATACATATTTAACTCCCTAAAACGTAACAAAAATTCAGCAGCAGGAACAGCTGAACCAGCAATAATCAGATAATGCGCTGCTGAGCTGGATGCAAGTCCCAAAGTTGCAGATGCCTCCTGTCACTTCACAGACAGTAATTTCTCTAGTACCGAATGCATCAGTCCTAAGAGGTTTTAATTAGCAGTAAAATAAAATCAACTTAACCTCACCCCCGTAAGTCATTTTTAATTGGTATTTATATTGGCACACTGTTTGTTGCACACAGTTAAAAGGGTTCTTTCTTCTGTAACCATTTTGTTTTCCAAATCGGGGATCCTGGATCATTCCCCCATACATCTCAGCCAGGTCTGGTTAGCTTCATACATGTGGAATTTCGTTATCAAGCACAAGAAAGTGATGAGAGGACAGGAATAAAAAAACCACCAGGTATTTCTCGACTTTTCTGCTGCAGGAAGACAGTTTTCAGTCATGTTTTACTTCTTGCAAACCAGCTGAAGTTACAACAAGAGAAGGGTTTGCTTTCAAAGTGAGTTTTGAACTACATAATTAACATCTTAGATAATATTTTATTAGTTATTCCAGAATTAGGTTATTTTTTCCAGTTCTGTTCAGCAAAGCATCCTGGAAGGAAACCTAGCACAGGCTTAAAGCTGTGCAAGACCACAAACAGAATCAGCTCCTTCAAAACAAACTAAAAAAATCAGATACAAACTACTGGAGTACTAGTTAGAGCTGATAATTCTGTTGTATCAAACATTCCGGCATTTAAAATTAACTTCCTATTTAAACATTCTTTTCCTGAACTTGCCCAGGTCTGGATTACATTGATGAAAGGTTAGAAAGTTTAGCAACAGGCTAAAGCACCCTCAAAAATGGCAATTTGGCATCAGACAACGGACAGTTTAATTGTGTTGAGTCACTGTATAGAAGGTGAAGGAAGAAAAAAAAAAATGATGGTTTTATTTTCCTTTTTCTTAGTCCCTACAAAGCTTCCTCCCCTTCCCAAACACTCTAAATCTGCCAGGGGAGCTGTGACTGTCCAGCTGCATTTTCAAGCCCTGCTTAAACACTTGGTTGCCGTAAGAGCTTTGGATTTAAAAAGAGCACGGATAAAAATAAATACTAAATATGAATTTGCACGTTATTTCTGTTATAAAACCTGCATTTTTTTCTGAGGTGCAGGCACTCACCACTTTGTACGGTTCAGCAAAGAGAGGAGAGTTGGGTGGGAAGGCTTCGTCACCCTGCTGAATTTCTTGATTTCGCCTTTCCCTTTCTTTCATACGCAGCACATTCCGGTCTTCACGGTTCATGTTGCTACGGGCAAAAAGATCAGTGCTGATCACAGAGGGAAGCAGGAGGGACGTGAGGGCCCAGGGCAGGGATGTGAGGGCCCAAAGAAGAGATCTAAAACCCCAGGCAGCCTCTGGCCCTGCTGGGCCATGGAATGATCTCTGTTAAGAGCCCTCTGGGGGCCACGGTTCCTCAAAACTGTCCAATTTCAACCCCTCTCCAAAGGGCTGTAACCCCCAACCCACAGCTGGCTTCTAAGAGGGAAACTTTTTGCGGCAATTAAAAAAAAAAAAAAAAGAAAAAGAAAGAAAAAAAATCCACCAAGTCCTCAGGCAAGTAACTATTTCAAACCACTTCGCCCGCTCCAATCATCTCGGTTCCAGCCCACGCCGCACATCTCCCATTCACTTCTAAAATACCTTTTCTCCCCCACATCCCCCAGATGTTCTGCCATCCCCCCACCCATTCAGTGCTTGACTTCTCCTGTAGATTAGGGTTATTTTTGGTGCTGACATATCTTTTTTTGGCACCCATTCTCCAACATATTCTAACCTCAAGCTTTGATGTGGTTTCCAGGTCTTTCTCCCTCCCTGACTCCCAAAAGGCATTTCTACTCAAAGCAGTAATTTCAGGGAAGTTCTGGCAATATTGCACCCTTTGCCTCGGACGATATCCTCCTACTGCAAAAATGCAGATTAAAAACCTGCCAATCCCCCTTCTTAACAAACTTTCCTTTGCAGTTTGGTCTCGCTGCTTGTGTTAACAGAAATACATCAAATTCTTGCAAAACACACACACACAAGTTGGAAAGGATTCCCTCTGAGCTTGAGACAGCATTGGGACATAAAGGAGTAAACAAAACGAGATGATAAATAAGGTGCCACTAACTCCTTTAACATCAAATCCCAGAATGGTTTGGGTTGGGAGATTGGGAGGGGCCTTAAAGCCCATCCAGTGCCATGGGCAGGGACACCTTCCACCATCCCAGGCTGCTCCAAGCCCCGTCCAGGCTGCCCTTGGACACCTCCAGGGACAGGGAAGCCACAGCTTGTGCTAAACTCTGTATCGAGAGATTTAGAACTGTTCTTTACTGATCTGCACAAAGTACAGTAGGTGCTTCCAGGAAAGAAACTGATGTTCTTCTACATAATTGGCAGTCTAAAATGAAAATGTTGGCTGCTTAGAAAATCATTATTTCATGTCTTTAGACAGCTGTCTGATTATTAAAAATAATAAATGACTTGCTAGAGCACGACTCTGAAAGCTGTGCAAACCCAGCTATTGCATTCCCAACAGGAAAACTTCAACCCGTCACTCGGATTTTAAAACAAGTCTTTTCACCTCGGTAACACTTCAGCCTCTTACATTTCTTCCCCATTTGGGGCTGCCCAAAGCAGACTAAACCCAGGGTGTAAGCTGAGATCTTTGATGCTTTTTAAGGCACCAGGTTTGTTGTATTTCCCTGCCTTGCAAACAAGGTACAAGCACTGGCACAACCCAGCTCTGTGCTGACATCAAACCCATGAATACGACAGCTTACATTTCATGTGAAAAATCACATTTTTCTCCAGTTCTCCTGTAACCTGCTGAACTCATGCAACCACAGCTGGCCACCAAGGCTGAGAGAGGGACCTGTGCACTGGAATGTGGCCAGCAAACTCCTGGGATCATTCTGGCACTGATGACAAACTTGTTTTAGAAGTTAGAGGCTTTAAAAGCTCATTCTTCAGTCTGCAGCCCAATTTGTTACATATGTAAGATTTCAACATATAAATATCAGATTTAATTATAGACACCGATCATTTAAAGCCAACTGCGACAGTCTGAGTCCATGGCATTTACTATTAAAGGCAAATTTTGAGGCAGGGGCCAGGAATGCTCTTGTTTTGGATGGTTCATGCCCACCAGTACACTAAGACCAGGGATTATATACAGCTACATATCCAGAATATTATAACCTTAACAAAGAATTTTACATCTCTGTTTTCCAAATAGAAGGTTAAATATTTACAAAGACCTTCACTATTTTTTACAGAGACAATCACCATCTTATAACATTTAATCAACTTTTCCTATAACTCTTAAGAGCTGAAGAAAAACCATCATTTGTACCAACACTGTCTCACAAAAGGAACATTACAGCAAAGATCCACTTGAGATCTGAGCTGGTGCAAACCCAGAGCTGATCTGGCTGTACCTGCCCAGGTCAATGTAAAATTAGTCACCAGAAAGACACCAGTTAATGACACTTGTAAGCACTCCTCCCCAGTCTTTTGTAATACAGTAAATGATAAATGCCCTCATGGCAAGTCACCTTGACTGTATGGGGATTTGGTTTAATTTTTTTTAAACTCTTTTACATTTTTTATTAGAGCAAATACTTTGACTGTGATTCTAGTTAGACTTGTTTGTATCTAATCATCCAATCTCCACGCAGAGCTATTTTAAGTGCCTATAACGTGTATGAGGCCATTAAAATCACAGCAGCATTAAATGTGTAAATAGAGGAAGTTCGTGGGGCTTCCTTAGCTCTGTACTTCAGACAGCTTCCCACTCAAACCCACATCTTCCAAAGCCACGAGCCTACCAAGAAAAAGGTTCCCATGCTCAGGAAAAGCAAGAGGAAGTACTTTGAGAGGCAGATGACCAAGACCTGTCTGCTGATCAGCATCGCTGTTAATTAACTCCAGCGGGTAGGAAACTGCAGGAGTTCCGTTTTTGGACCATTTTGCAATTGCAACAAACCTGTAATATCCACTAAAATGTACTGCTCCCACCACTCCTATCCCATTCTCTGGGAATAAGGATAGCACCTCTGTTCTCTCTCTGCACAGGCCTGGAAGTGGAAGATGAAGAACTTGTTGCCTTGTACCTGATGCTACCAAGATGATCCTGCAACAATTCCCCTTTTCCCAAGCGGCCTGAGCTAAAGGGTGAAGGAAGAGCAGAGTCAGGCTAAGGGACCCAGAACAATGTCCCTGCAGCAGGGGCCAAGGTCATCTTAGTTCCCACATCTGGGAAAAGAGAAGCTCAAAAATTAAAAAAAAAAAAATAGAACACAGGCTTAAAGCACAGCAGAGTATTTCCATTTTTTGGAAGTTGAACTCCACATGGTTTCAGTCACTCCTGCAGTGTGTCCCACTGTACTCTGCCCTGTCCCCGTGTCTGAGACTTCCCTGCACCACCAACCCTTCACATCTCACGCCTCTGCTCCAGCTCAACAGGAAGAGTTGCAAGCAAGCAGGAAATCCAGCAGGGAGTTCACAGAAACTCCTGACCCAACCTCCCCCGTGTGTATTCCTGAAGCACCTTCGCTGCTGCTCCAGGCGCACCGAGCACATCAATCACCGAGCGCCACCGCATCACCCAGACCAGACACACAGCTCTCATTTCTCCTTCCAGCCTCTTCCTAAATCCCATTTGGTATTTCTGTTCATCCCTAATCCAACAAAGGCATGGCTTCGGTTTTAGAGATCATCACCTCGGACGTGTAACTTGCGGTACGAAATGGCAGCGATGGTGCTGCCCTTCTCCCTCTCCTGCTTCCCTCCTCCCACTCCCTCAGCTCTGGGCAGGGGGCACATCCCAGCTCTGGGCCTTTTGGACCACAACTCCAGACTAAAAATAAACCAACCAGCACACCCACACTGCCTGAGTTTTCCTGGCAAAGCTGTGAAAAGAAAGAGGACCTCGGCCAAACCTTTCTCACTCCCCTGAACCACATCAGGCACCCAAGTCCTCGCTCCAGCTCAGCACCAGCAGTATCTCTTCATCTTCCCAGACACCGTAAGGCAAAACCATCAAAGGCGAAGGTTGGCCCAAGGAACCCTCCACACCGGCCCATCCAAAGGGATCCGAGCCCACCACACCTCACCCAGCCATTAGTGCATCTTCAAAGCCTGCCTACAACACCTCCACTTCCTTCAAGACATCCTCATTTAACTCGAGGGCTTCTTCAATCTCATTTGGTTTCATGAGCAAGAGGAATCAAACAGTTAATTGGTTAATTGGCTGCGATGAAACCCCAATTTTGTTTGACAACATTTGGCCACGAAGGATAAACACTCTGAGAGGGAACGTGCAGGATCCCGGCTCCGCGCGGGGCACACCCAGCTGCGGGGGCACGCTCAGCTCCCATGATTTCATCCTTTTTTCTTAAAAGGAAGGGAAAAAGGAGCAGGAAAGCCTGCCTGGAACAAGGAGTGATGTTTTCAGAAGGCATTTAAAAATACCCAAAGCTGCCTTAACGCTGCATCCAAAGACGTCTGTTGATTATTTCAAATATTCTTTTTACCACGGGCTAGGGGCATCTCAGGAGCTGGCACAAGACACTTCTCCCAGCTTGTGCATCAAGTAGGGCACCATCACAAATCCTGCCCTAAAATCGAGTGCACGAGCCTAAAATGCTACTCTGTCAGCTTTTAATACAAACGCACTCCCAGAGGAGCTGTTTAAAAAGGGAGACATTGAAAAATAACTGCCCTGCAACAACAAAATTAACACAAAAACACCGAGGCACAAAGAGGAACACACTCCGCTGTCACCAAGAGCTACTTATAGAAGTGTACATATAGTCTTAACTTCCACTTTCTGTGTGATGGTGAAGAAGAAAAACACAGAAAAAAACGTAACATTTCCTACTAAAACAATACAGCTTTGCCTAAAAAAGCACAAACAGGACAATTGTCCAGGACAGGTTTAAAGGATAACTGTGATGGTGCAAATACAAAGGCAGCAGAGTCATCTTCAGAATTTTTTAACTGAAATAAGGAACACAACTAAAACCAAGAGTTTACACAGAATTCAAGTAGTTTTTGTATGTGTCCAGACAGAGAAAAAAACTAACTTCTCAAAAGCATGAAGGTTTCTGTTTCTGTCCCTCACCTTCTGACACAAAGGCTCTGTGCCAAGTGAGGGGGATTTGTTTGGGATGGCTCCTGGCGCACACGGGATCCGCTCCACCAAAGGAAAGGCTGTGATACCACCAGGATCCCAAAATTCGAACCCAGTAACTTGGAATCACAGGGCGAGGCTGCACAGGTGAACACAGGAGACCCTGAGCCATCATCTTGCTTGGCTGTTTTGGTGAGAATGAACTCCACAGCTCCATCTCCCTCTTTCCAAGGTTTCATTTGAGCTCTTGAGAATACAATTCAAACACATTTTTACTGGAAATATGATACAAATATAAATCAGTGATTCACCACTAACTGAAACATAAATGTTTCTCATTTCTACAATACAAACACAAATGTTTCTATGCCCCCCTTCACATCAGGAATTCCTGCTGCACATTCAATAGGGAGAACATAAAGTGCCCCAAGAGCTCTCTGGGAACACCTTTGTACGTACTGAGGGTAGGAGAGCTTTAAATAAAAATAATAAAAAAGTGAGTTGGCCTAGGTCTGGTTAATGTTTGACAAGAACTCCCAGGGAGGGCAGAGCCAGCAGTTTGCTGCAGGCACTTCTTCCCACTCAGCTCTGGAGCACCCAGAAATCCCCAGCAAGCACGATGTGCCTGGACTTGTGCTGCTCCCCAGACAAAGCAGCACAAATCCTTCACCACCGTTAGCTGAGAGAAATTCCACAGCACCTTCTGTGGGAGCACGGCCTTAATTCCAGCGTCTCAGTCAAGTGATGGCACAAGTAATTACATCCTGCTTTTGGGTTTTAGCTGCCAGTCCCCTTCATCCCTCAAACATCAGGTTACCCGAGGATCAGTCAGCATCTTCCACCTGAGAAGCCAACACACAGCGACGGTGGATAAAAGAATTATAGTGATCATTTGTAACTCAACACTAACCACTGGAAAAGGACTTGGGGATCCTTTAGAAAGAGGCTCTGCAAGTGTAACATTTCGTTTAACAAGTCCAGATGAGAACTGGGTGCATCATTCATCACACATGAAATTCAGCACACAGAAGCAAGGGAGAAATGGGTTGAAAGGGACCTTAAAAATCATCCAGTTCCACTCCTCCTGCCCAGGTAAGGCAGAAAACTAAGGTAAAAGTGAACCCCCAGCAACTGGATTTTAGAAGCCAAGTCAAGGAGGACATTTCTAAATTCAGCATTTGCAGCGCAGCTCATTTAAAACCATTTTAAAACCAATTTTAAAATCATACACTAAAACAGCTTAAAATTGTTTATATCCAAGAATCTGCAAGACTGGTTTGATGTAATTCACTCAAGGGACCTTAAAAATGCACAGCCAAACATCTCAAATGTCTCCTTTTTGTGCAGAAGTACTGCCCACGAGGGAAAACGTCTGGTCTCCTCTCCCCGATGAACACAGAAATTAATTCCCAACTCTTTTCCTCCGCAGAGGGCAGAGCTGCTCAAAGGACATCAGCCCCTGCTTTCTGTCCTGTCCCTTCAGGAACGGGAGAGGAACAGGAAAGCCGGGGCAGTGACAGCACAGATCCCTGCTCCCTCCTCCTCTCTCCAGGGGCAGGGAGCAGCGGGAGGGTCACTCCTCCAGGCACTGTGCCTCTCTCCCCGGCTCCATCCTGGGAGACACCGCAGATCCCACGGTGCCACCCCTGACTCAGAGGAGAACCTCGGGGATTGACACCACGAGACCACAAAGCCAGGAAAACCGTCGTTCTCTGCACCTACCCCAAAGCCAGGTCAGGATTCCAGGTCAGGTAAGACACAGATAAGGAGCCTCAATGAACTCCTGCCACGAGAACCAGCTCAAGCCAGGAGAGGGAAGTGAAGCTGCTGCTGCTCAGCAAAGCTGAATTTCAACTTTGCCTTCCCAAGCCTCTGCATTTCTATTTGCTTCATCCTGGAATACCCACTCTGAGCAACAGGGGACTTTCTCAACCAGGCAGTGATATTCCTTGCCCTGAGACCCCACAGCTGAGGAGACCACCAAACCAGCAGCCCAGCAGTGCAGACTGACCTCGAGCTCAGCCACCCACCAGGAACACTCTTTTCTCTCTCAGTTAAATCTCTTCTCAGCCAACTTCAGCCCAATTCCATCTCCCACTCAACCAAGGACATCCTCCTCATCCTTCCTTTCCACTCTCCATCGCTGGGAGAGTCTTTAATTCCCCCAGTGCAAAGATGGGCCATCACAAATTCAGCACTTTTACATGCAATACTGTCATGTTCACACAGGCTAACCAAAGCATATTCCAATACAGTTTCCCAACAAATTTCTGCCCTTTAATTGGGCAGAAACTTAATAACCCAATTCCTGTGCCTACATGTTCATCTGTTTAAACTTTGAAGGCAAGACAATTGGCATTTAGATTTTATTAAGCAATAGTTATTCAGACATCTAACATTAATCTGGCTATTGTCATTCTGACTTCCTCACATTAATTTACTTTCATAAAAGACATCATTACGTTTGAGTGCTATGAACTCTGGAGCATTAGGATTAAGAAAGGATTCACTTGACAGAAATTCTCTGATAAATCTGCTCTGTGTAAGATTTGAAACAGCAGACAAGGTTTTAATGAGGTGCCATCTAAAGCAGGAGTGAAAAGGCAAAAGGGAATATCACATTCGAGGTTCACATCCTTCTCCCATCTCAACTACAGAAAAAGAAAAGAGAGAAAAAGTTTATCAGACACTTTACCCTGGTTTAACTGTCACTTCCTCCAGTCTCAGTGCAAGATCATCTGTCTGCACTGTCTCACAAGACATTTATCTTGGACTTCCCATCGTGACCAAGGTTCAGCCATTGTGCTGCACCACTCACTGAACTGAACATCACGGTTTGAGATAGTAACTCTGCAACGTGGTGGCGAGGGATGGAGGAAGAGCAGAAGGATGCTGGGCAGCAGGTCAGCAGAGCAACCAGAATAAAAAACTTCATTGTTCAATGGTTTAACTCTCCTCAGAACCATGGGAAACCACTCGGGGTGAGCCACAGAACAACTAGAGGCCTAAAGGGAAATGTGTGTCCAGGCTGTTCCCAGAACTACTGCAGGGCAAGCACCAAAACCACCCGGGTGGATCCATAGCAGCACCAACGTATTTTCTAAATTATCATCAATGTGTTATTATCAGCAGCTTTTCAGAAGTGGTGGCTTGAACTCTCACAGGGCCAGTGCTCCCCACTGGCAGCTGCAGCAGTTCCAGGATTGCTTTACAGCTTGAAGACTTCACAAAATCCACCATTTTGGGTACCAGGAAAGTGAGAATACAAGTTTCCCTCCCAGTTTTCAGCCCTACCTTTTATGCAAAGGGTTTACCAAACTCAGCATATTTCCTACCTGTCTAAAATCTGCTGGCAGAGAGCTCTGAGACCTGGGATGCTTCCTGGTACCTTCAAACTTTCTTTTTAAATTTAAACACACTGAAGATGAGAGCACAGAGTAGTTAAAACTCTGGAAAAACCTAGGAAAGAGGAGCATTTAAGATTTGCAGGCAGAGCAAAAAATTCTGGAAGCGAGAGGAAGGCCCAGAACTATCTACAGAGGGAAGCTGAAATGCAGCAGGAAAGCCACAGCTTTGATGTGCTGTGCTTCCAAACAAACACTGCTTAAAAAGTTGGAAAGTCTTCACTTTTCATCCTACCTACTAAATCCCACCTGTACTTTATAATCCCCCTGAGCAGACTGAGAAAAACATTCATATTTCTGCCCCCACTGAGTAACAGGGCATTTAGTGTAGTATCTTTTACCTCAGGAAAACAGGTGATAAATGTTAATTTAGCTGCACAAACTCTTTTAATAGAAATGACATCACATTTTCCCATAATGATGACATTTGGGTTTTTTTCCCCTGAAGTCCTTACAACTTCTTGCACTCTTCTGGGTGTGGCCTTAAACCAAAAGACATGAAACTACAAAGCACAGAACTCTACCAGCACATTTCGCTGCCAGCCAGTGAGACTCGGTGAGTTTTGCCACCAGAGGAAGAAGCTCAGCTTTGTGTGGCACCAAGTTAAAGACAAACCCAAGAACCACTGAGAAAGCTGTGTCAAAATTCAGCTGAGTTTCAAAAGCCCTCACGCAAGAGGCCACTTCACACCGAGCTGGGTCAGAGCTGGAGCCTGGAAATGTCTCTGGAAGAACCCAAATCCACAGAAATTCCATGGTGGGAACTGTTAAAGCTCCCAGGCTGCGCTGGATGAACCAGCTGCAGCTGAACAGGCACCAGGCACTGACAGACACTCCTAGCTGGGGGTTCAGTTAATGGAATTCTACTAAGCACAAGCTCAAATTAATTTTTTTTAAGGTATGACTCACTATTTATAGTGAGAGTCACACATAATAATTTTTAAAAAATTGAATAATGCATTGAAATACATTGTAAAGCAAGGAATCAGCCCATTAGAGCAGCTAATGAGATCCAAATTTCATACTCCAAAATAGCAATGAAGATTAAACCACACCCATTTCTGACCATCTTGAGCTTCAAGTTTGTCAGCAAATCATGACTGGATGGATTTGAACATTCCTCTGAATAAATAAGAAAAAACAAACAAAAACATTTTTGAATGCAAATTCAGCATGGACCTTACTTCACGTGGCCAGGAAATAATGCAACTTTTTCCACTAAAAAAAAAAAAAAAAAAAAAAAAAAAGTAAAAAAAAAAAAAAAAAATTTTTAAAAAAAAAAAAAAAAAAAAAAAAAAGAGAAGGCTGAAGAAAAAAAACTGAAGAAAAAAACTGAAGAAAGTAGTTCTTTAGGAGGTTTTTAGTGATTAACAAATTTAAGCTGAAGACTACTTGTTAAAACTCTCTCCTATTAAAACATATTTCTGGTAATTATTGGCTAAGAATGTGTCACAGTGCAAAGTCCTTACTTGTGTTTTTTGCTCATTAAATATAATTAGTGGAGCTCTTTCAGCACGAGCAATTGCTCCAGGAAAAACCTTTTCACCCTTTATCTTTTAAAGGCTGGTTTACACCGAACACCAGTTTCCACCATGGCAAATCAATGCTATAAAATGATGCTAATTTGTCCTATCGGCACCAGAAGGCTAAAATGAAAACTAAATTAATTAATTTAAAAATAAATTCATTAACTGGAAATCCCAAACTTCACCGGGCAATTTAAACCAATATTCCAAGTGGCCACAGTGCTTTTCACCCACAGCCAGGGGGGATTCCAGTGGCTCCACACCAGTGAAGAGTCAGAGGTGAACTGGAAGGTTTCATCAGAGATATCAAACAAACACAGCACCTCACCCCAAAACACAAAAACCTCCTCAAAACACACAAATAAACTCTCAGGAAGCTCTGTTCCACAGAGGACAACTCAGAAACCCCAGGAAATAGGGAAAATATCAGCACATCAACCCATTTAATCTCCTCTTGGACAATCTTTGTGCTTCGAGGCCTCTTGAAATTACAAAAATATTAGGAGATCTTTGCAAAAGCAAGCATTTTTTCCATTCACAGCAATTTCCATTAGGTTAATTTTATTTATGCCAAGGCACAGGATAACTTGCTAAAGTTACAGCATGTTCCTTTAAGTTCTTCAACCTGTTTCCCATATTCAATTTTTCTGAATTTCCATCTTAATGGCTCATGTTTTCAAATCTGGATTTTGACCAAACAATTTTAAAATGATCTTTAAATAAGGAAATGCTTATGTTAATTGTAATGCAACACTGGAAAGTTACGTTGGCAGAGCTCTCAATTTTATTTTTTTTTTCCACAGAAACTCTGGTTATTCCTCTGCCCACGAAATGCACGACATCACACAAACTGAATTCCCATTCTGATGCAGCTTTTTGGGGTTTGCTGTTCCCCCTCCCTGTGGGAAAAACAGAATTATAGAACTGTTTAGGCTGGAAAAGCCCTCCAAGTTCCTCGAGTCAAACCATTCCCACTGCCCACCACTGACCCAAGTCCCCAGTGCCACCTCCACGCTTTAAACCCACCCAGGGATGGGGACTCCAGCACTGCCCTGGGCAGCCTGTGGAAGGCTGGACAACTCCTTCCACGAAGGAATTTTCCCAATATCCAGCCTGAACCTCCCCTGGCACAGCTTGAGGCCGTTTTCCCTTGTCCTGTAGCTGCTCCTGTGCCTTTGGGATTTCCTGAACGCTTCCTCCTCCTGTGAATTCCTCTGCAGCCAAACCATACAAAGGGAATTGTGGACTCTTAGCTCTTCATCCTCCTCGCTTTAATGATTTGTGCACATCAAAGCCTGATTAAAACCATTTAAGCACTTCCATCACTGAAATCTCTTTAACGTCTTTTGGAAATTAAATTAAACGCAGAAACAAAAAAACCTCCATGTGAATGCACAAAGCTGGACAATTATGATCAGGTTTGAGCTTTTATAGGCATGTCAGCATGAATGGGGAAATACATGGGGGCACATAGTTTTCAAAGCCTAATTTATATAAAAATATAGCAGACAACCAATATAAATATCCAATACTCACTTAAAATCAGACACCTTCAACAGGATCACACCAAGGAAAGTGAACATTAGGAATTTCAAAGGAAAATTAAGTGAAAAATTGAATGACTGTTCAATGGTGCGAAATTTCCACAGGAACCAACTCTTGAGGTAAATACCTAATCTGGAACAATTTACCTTGGTGAAATCTCAGAATCCCAGCTAAGGACAAGTAAAAGAGTTCCCGCTGTCTCAGGAGTTTAACTTCTCACTGGCCGCAAACCCTGTTTTCCTACTGTCTGGTTCTGCAAATCAAACATCCTTTATTTTCTTCCTAAACTGGAAAATGTCTGCCAATAAAGTGAAGCATGACCCAACTACAGTGAGGCACCACGGCCTCGCCCCCACTTCCAGGAGATGACAAAGTGACACCAAAACTGGCTGCCCTGTCATTTTAACACCACACACAGCAAAGGGTACAGAGCTGGAAAAGCTCAACGTTTCAGGATCTGCTTTGGTTTGAGACCTTTTCTGGCACTTCCCAACCCTCAGCCACCCCAGGAGCTGCAGGAGGAGCACAACCGTTCCAGGGCTCATTTCTGCCCCTCCATGAGGAGCCCACTGAGCTGAAAAACTGAGGGAAGCTTCCAGCCCAAAGGACAAACAGCTTAAAGCTGCTCTTGGAAACTGCAAATTATGTGGGAACATCCATCCTTCAGAAACGAACACGCTGAAGAGAACCACACCATTATCCTGCCTCTTGGCTCCTACCTCTTTATGTTCCTAGTGTAATACTGGGAATAAATAGTGAGAAAGTGCTGTGGGGCTGCAGAGGAACACACCTATCCACAGGGAGAGATTTGGAACGATAAAAGAGCCTCTCCTGGAAAACACGATCACTACAGGATTGCACATTAGTAAATGTACACTCTGTTTGTTTAATTATAAAACACAAAAGTAGCACGTTCAAGTAATTTATCAATAAATGTTGTGACGTGAATAAAAACTAAGATGAACTGTAAGAAAAAAAATCAGTAAAAGGGGGCTCTGAGCTGCCTCATGAGGTGTTGTTTTCCATGAAAAGATATGCAGGCAGATTTCTCCTAATGAGCTGTTAACAGAAGAAAATTAGTTCAAGACTTCAGGGCAAGAACTTCCCTTATTCCATGTTTGTACAGTATGGAGTATAAGGAGATTTTTTTTTTTCCTGCTGGTACCTGGTGTTACTGGCAGTTAATAACCCAGGTTTTACATTCATCAGCAGGAATTAATGAACCAAGTAAGAACAAGAGACAAGACAACCCGAGGAACTCCAAGCACTGGGGAGAAAAGACAGAGTTAGGGAAAAGAGGGGTTTGAAACTCGGACCTGAAGAAAGAAATTTGGAAAGCAGTAAAAGTCTGAGAGCCTGGGGAGGTGGCGGACACCAAATGAGACACGAGTGCATGAGGCAAACAACCTCCCAGCTCCAGGGAACACGGAATTTTGGCCGGCACGTCCGAGGCTGGCCCAGCCCCAGGGAGCTGTGCCACGCCGAGCTCTGATCACGGCACACGGTCACCTCCGAGAGCACCAGCACTGCTCCAAACTGGAAAGTGTTAAACCAGCTGGAATATGGGCATCTAGTGCAAGTAGCCAAAAAGAGAATAAACCTGGATTCTTGCAGGAGAGCCACAGCCAGAGAGCAGCACAGCTTCAGCACCTGGGGCTGCCTGCGCTCAGAGAGCGGCTCGGCGACAGGAAGGAGCAGGGGCTGTGCACTTGGATTTCCTAAGCAGAGACAGCGGCCCTGTCGTTTCACAAGCTGCAGAGGATCTCGTTAGTCATTAGTGACTGTGGAGAAGGAACCATCCTGCAAGAGAAGAGTAACTGCCACACAAGTTCTTTCATCTTGGGTTTTGCAATTCTATGAACCTGATTGGTTATTTTCTCAGTTCAACAGTTAGCAAGACATTTTACGTACATCTACCCCTGCTCTAGCTAAATGTAATCTGTTAAAGTTTCTTGACTCGTTTCCAGACGCTCCCTCTTCATCCTACAGCCTCTCCATCTCCCCACAGCTCAGGGTGTTCTGCTCTCCCAGTTTAGAGACGGTGACACCAACCTCATTTTGGTTTTGGTACGTGCTCTGAGGCAGACACTGAAGGCGAAGGAGGACAGCGGGTCTTGGTGGGAAGGGACCCTAAAGCCCACCCAGTGCCACCCCTGCGATGGCAGGGACACCTCCCACTGTCCCAGGCTGCTCCAAGCCCCGTCCAGCCTGGCCTGGGACACTGCCAGGGATCCAGGGGCAGCCACAGCTTCTCTGGGCCTCCTCACACTCACAGAGAAGGGTTCCTTCCCTGCACCTAATCTAAACTGAAGTTTAGGTATCTAATCTCAAGCTTAGTTATTTCTGAGCCTCTGCTGAGGATAACTGTGACACCATAGTAGCGAGAGAAAGGAAACAGGCCTGTAGAACTAACCACAGGTGAGTAACAAACTGAAATTATGTGGCCAAGAACAATTATTGCCGCAGAAAAGAAACCTCAGTCACCAAAAACTCCAGACTATTCCTACATCCTCACACAGGGGGACTCCAAACACGACACTGCAACTCACATTCCTCCCAGCTCAGCACACACAGCTGCTGTGACCTCCTGGAAGCTGCTCAAGCTCCCTCCACGTGCCCGGATCTGCCCATGGCAGAGGTGCCGCTTTCCTGGCTCAGCTCTCAAGACCCAACTCTCAGTATTTCCGCCCTCGACACTGCAAATTTCTGATGATCTGGAGCACAGAGGAGGAGCAGCGATGACCACAAAACTCCCAAACCAAGAGGATGAGCAGGAAGGGAAGGGAGGGAGGCATCAGCAGCAGTCACGAGCAGCTTTGGCACCCCTCCTAAGCACTGAAAATGCAGTGGGGGACACGATGACAGCACTTCCACCATCACCTGGTCCAGAGCCCCTGCTGCCAGGCACCAGAGGATGCCAAGAGCTGCTGTCTCAGCCAGTAAGGCACAGGTCACGTATATCCTGAGTCACATCCGACACGGGAGCGCCCGCGCTGGAAACCACTGTGGGGCAGAACACGCCTGCCAGGAGCAGCAACCGGTGTGCAAATGCCAACCTGTCCTGGGCCAGCAGCACCTCGGGACAGACCTCTGCTGCAGCTCTGTATCTACAAAGCCCCCAAGAAGCAAACTCTATGGTCTGTGCAGATAGAAACGTGGCATCTTCTCAATAAAGAGCTGGGTCGTAACCACGCAAACGCATCGGCGCATTCCGGCTTCCTAAAAAGACATCCTAGAAATCCAAGTCACCTTCACTGGGGTTTTATCAAGTTCAGGTCACTGGAACTGGGAAGAATGCTAAACATATAAATATGAATTATTTTTCTGGGTTGCTGTGTGGCTTCTCACACAGAAACTGACCCCAGGGGCTCAGTCTCACTCACTCAAGGTTTGAGATAAGGAGAAAAGTCATAAAACAACAACTGCAAAGATGTTTAGAGGAAATATCAGGGACCTGAGACAACTTTTGAGATCAGAGTTGAAATTTAGTTTTCTTTCAATGCTGTTAAACTGCACTGGAGTCCTGGCGGCACTTTTGGGTGCTGCAATATGAAAAAGATTAAAAGCTGACAGCACCCAAAGGAGGGACATGGGGATGGGGAAGGGTGTGGAAGGAGCTGCTGAGAGTGCTTGGTTTGTTCTGCTGGAGAAGAGGAGCCTGAGGTCAGAGCTCACTGGGGGCTACAGCTCCGATCTCTGCTCCCTGTGACAGGGACAGGACCCAGGGAAGGGCTGGGGCTGGGCCAGGGCAGGTGTAGGTCGGGTATCAGGGAAGGTTTAGGTCGGGTATCGGGGCAGGTTCTTCCCTCAGAGGGTGCTGGGCACTGCCCAGGCTCCCCAGGGAATGGTCCCGGCCCCGAGGCTGCCAGAGCTCCAGGGGAGTTTGGACACTGCCCTGAGGGATGCCCAGGGTGGGGCTGTCGGGGTCTGTGCAGGGCCAGGGGCTGGGCTGGATGATCCTTTCCAACTCAGGATATTCCAGGATTGTCTCACTCCTGAACACTCTGCTCTCACACAGAGCTGCAAACACACTGTGCAGGAGGCAGTGAATGACAAAAATTGACACTGATACATCAATAAAGCCAAGATATCAATAATGCCAAAAGAGAAATTTTCCCCTTTTGTTCCTGACCAACAAGACCTGCCCCAGTCCCAGTACAACCACTGAGTGACTCCAGTGTGACACTGGGACTGTCTCACACGCCCAGCCCGACACACAACAGCAGCACCGAGAGTTTAATCACGTTTCCTTCATTAGAGGAGACAATGAAATGACCAATCAGGTGCACAACCACTCCTGCAAAGCGCTTCACTAGACCCTGTTTTGCAATAATACCCCCAGGCTGCAAATCCCCATTTGCCAGAAACCTGAGAGAAGAATTCAGTCGTTTTAAAGGAATGCCAAGAACTAGAAATACACCTGAGGGATCAGTAGCTGGGAGGGAGCCCAGGTGACAAATAAACACACAGACCTGAGCAGAACCAGTTCATTCCAAAGAGTGACACTGAGGAAGGGCCTGTTCAGTCCCACAGGGGCAGGGGGGGCCTGGCTGCCAGCACTAGAAACATGGGAATGTTTAAAACCACCAGTATTCCTGAGAAAATGATCAAACAAGGCTGTAATAAGGCGAGAGACGAGCTGGGGGGACAGCGGGTCCCACACCTGCCCCTTTTCAGGCTCCTTTTCCATTGCACAGCATCTGCCCAAGCTGTGAGTGAGGTTTGGCCACAAGCACTCAGTTCTCCCCTAAAATTCAGTTGCCACTTGCTCATTTCCAGAAGAGAATCACAGACACAGCACTGAGCGGACCGATACCTTGGTTACACACCTCAACATTTTCTTGCTTTGTTTTGTTCATTGGAAAAGGGAAAAAAAGGAAAAAAGTCAGCCCAGAGTCCAGGAACGTTAAGCGACTGCGCTTTTACAAAGTCCAATAAACCCCCCCCCCAGGGATGAGGCTTTACATAACAGCCACCCACTCACTCCGGGACGGGATTGTGTCCGGAACCCCGACTCTTCCTTCCCTGACCTTCGGCAGCACCTGCCCGAAGCCAATTCCATTAGCACGGCAGTGCCGGGAACCCACCCAGACCCCCGGCAGCGCCCAGGAGCCCCGCAGGCCGTGCCGCTCCTGCCCGCTCCATCCCGGAGCGGCTCCGGCCCTAAACCGCGGAGAGCAAAGGGGAAGGAACAAAGCCCTGACGTCAATTACCGGAACAAGATTAAATCCATCACCGGGGAGGGCAGCGCAGCGCCCCGCCAGCACCGAGCCCACCCCAAACCCCCGTTCCCGGGAATCCCCCGGGTTGTGCTTCCCAGGAGGGACCCCCGCCCTCCGCGGGGTGTCACCGCGGAGCGCGAGCGCGGGGAAAACCGCGGTTCCCGCCGGGACACGCGCCTGGAGCGGCCGATTCCGCTCTCGGGCCCGCCGGTACCGCCGGGGAAGGCGGCCGGGATGTCCCGGGAGTGCCCGGGGCGGGGGCGGCGCGGCCCCAGCGCTGCCCCGGTGCCGGCGGGAGGCCCGGCCCGGCCGCGCTCACCTGCGCTGGCCGCTCCGCTAGGCCCGGACCATCTCCTGGCTGTCGCCACCGGCGAAGGATGAGGCCCGAGGA
>VWPU01008059.1:27080-53816 GCA_013398955.1 Callaeas wilsoni | reverse complement strand
ACCAAACCACCAGGAAAGCAGCGAAGGGGCAGCGAGCGGTAAGTTTGCGGGTTGTCCCAAAGGCGGTGGAAAAGTCCTGGAGGAAAAGCCGGGGGGAAGAATTACAAAAAAAAACAACTGTGTGTATATATATATATATTTATATATATATGTGTATATGTATGTATGAAGGTCTCAGTCCGGGAGAAGGTGCGGGGCGATGCTGCCCCGGGGGCAGGTGGGCTCCGCGCTGGGCTCCGCTGCGCTGCGCTGCGCTGGGGGCTCCCGCCGCGCCCGCCCCGGCCGCTCTGGGAGCCACCGGCTCGGTTCTGCACTTTTATTTCGCGAGGCGCTTTCCAGCCCTCAGGAAAAAAAAAAAAAAAANAAGAAGAAGAGGGAAAAAAAAAAAAATCAGTCACTTCGCCTCGGATGGGATATCCAAGTAAGCACAGCCCCTTTCCTGCATCTGACATTTTACATAGATAATTAACTCCACATTTTTTTCCTGAGGGAAGTTAAAAAAAAAAAAAAAAGAGTTAGGAACTAAAGTTTCTCTCGCAGACCAGAAGGAGGGAGCCTCTAGCGTTCGTTCATACAGGAGTGCAGGGGGGAAAGCAAAACAACCAGCCGATCCAAGGCTGGCGGACTCCCGAAAGCTGGGAACGGTGCAAGGGGCGGAAAACTCACAACAAATAACTTTAAACATTTTTCTCCTGTTTTTTCCTTCCTGCCCTCCAGCTCTGTTCCGTGTGCTGAGGCAGGGGAGGGGACACGATGTGCGTGGTACCCACGGCCCCCGGCAGGCCCCTGTGCTGAAGTTTGGCTGTGCCACCCTGCCAGGTGCCATCGCTGAACCGTGGCAGCTTTGCAACGCCACCGTCAAATGAGTGTAAGGAGAGAGCTGGGTGAGGGATTGTTGTGTTGGTTAATCGCTCGTTTGTTCTAATTAAAAATCATCGAGGAAGTAAAGGAAAGGTTTCCCAGGAGCCCCAGCCGGCAGGAGGGCAATGCTCTGCTCTGATCGGGGATGCAGGAGATGGGGAGAGTGCTGCTACCCCAGGGAACTGCTCGGGACCGTGTTTAACCACTTCTGCTCTTATTTTGGGGTCGTGTATTTGACCTCAGCCTCTCACCTGTGTGCTGGCACATATCCTGCTGCATCCCGGGTGTTTCCCAGGCAGGGAGGGCAGGGAGACCCTCCCAGCAAGGGCACCTTTCCCTGCTGCTCCTCCCGGAGCTGCAGACTATAACCTGAGTGCGGAGAGGGCGCCTTGGCAAGGGCAGGTTTTCCAGGAATCTGTTTAGACACATACCTGGGCACACCGAGGCCAGCCTGGGAGGGAGGAAGAAAGTGAAGTTGGCTGTTTGCAAATTTTACTTTTATATGTGCGGTGTAGAAAGAGAGGGGAAAACAGACCTTGGACGTGCCCCCAATTCTTTCTTTATGCCTCAGTGATGTGAAATCAGGTGCCACCTCCCACCTTGCTTTTGAGGGGACTCTTTGGCCCGTTATCACCCCATGGCACTGAATACAAAAGCATCACTTTTGGCCCAAAATAGTGCCAATCACCCACCCAGGGGACCAAGCTGCCCTCGGAGGACACATCTCAAGGTCTCTCTGTCTTTCCCCTGAGCGCGGCAGAGGTGTGGGTGCCTAATTTAGGCTCCTCGGATGCCTGGAGCGAGTGGAAAGAATCTTCACGTGGGAATTCTCCCGCAGCCGAGGGGCCAGCTGTGGGCACACTGCCCAGCCCAGCTCACGTCCTCTGTGGGGCCAAGCATCCACCTTCCCCTCGCCCTTCAGAGCCTGGCCCTGCCTCGAGGAGCCCACAGATTCCAGCAGCTGGCTCCAGCCTCCCCATATCCCCAGATCTGCTGATTCCCTGGGTTAAATTCCATTTTGCATTCAAGGTGAGGAGAAAAAAAAAAATAAACAAAAATTGAGACTTATCATTGTAACAGCAAATAAAAAAAAAAAGAGGCTTTCTTGTACTTTCAGGGAAATTGAAATTATGGTTTTGTATTTGCATTTACAAGACCCCTCAGGCTACTTATGTTTGCATTTTCATAACAAAAAGATTGTGCTGTTAATTGATGCAAGCCAGGGCACACAAATCTGAATCTTGGACAATTTCTTAAGGGAGCAGCAGCCACTACAATTGCCCAGTTCACATTTGACAATGGGTAAGTCAGCAGTGCCAAAAAGCAGCTTCTGTGCCTTTGTCGATAATATGCAAGAGATTCATTGGTAATAATTGATTGTTTATTCATAAATGCAATTATTGAATACACCATTCAACAGTATCCTTCAAGACTTCAGCTTTTCATTTCAGTCAGACTCAAAATTCTGACTGTGCACTGAGGTTTTCCTTTATATAAATGATTTGGACTACCTGAGTTTGTATTACCTGTGAATTTTGCTCTGCATTTCTGGAGAAGGACTGATTTTCACCACCTTCCCACCCCAGCGGGACCAAACCTCTGGAGAACAAGGAATACACTGATATATTTTCTGTGAAGATCGAAATTTGCTATACCACTTGTTCTTTCCCAGATTTATTTCACAACCCAACAATTTGAAAAGAGGAACTGAATTTTAATCATTGAGTCTTGTCATTTTAAGAGAATCAGCTCTCTAAGGCTATTCCTGAAATGGCCAAAGGGGCAGGAACTTGTTGCTGCCCATTTTATCTTTGTATCAATGGGACAGGACTATGTGGAAACCTGTTCTTGACATGTCAATAAATTAAAAATTCAGGGAAGGTTTTACTCGTACCTTACTCACTCATCATGGCCGGTCAACGTGATCCATGCCAAAGAGTATCTGCCAAAAAAAACCTCCAAAGCAAACCAAGAAACAACAGTAAAAATGTTCTTGTATTTCCTTTTTTCTCCACAGAAGAGGGTGCTCAAGTGGGACAGTAAGGTTTGGTTTGGGGAAAGAGGAGCCTGATGAGAGCTTGTGTTTCCACCAGGTGCACAGGGTGGGTTTGGGGAGAGAAAAGGGAAGGGAGAAGGCTCCAGCTTCTGCTCTGAGGCTCATGGAGGTCGTTTATCCCACACATTATTTAACATAAAATAACTATTTGTTGGAGCAGGGAGTGATCCTGTAGCCTGCCCTCATGCTCCTGCTTACCCCATTCCACTCCCCTTGGCCCAGCACAGCTTTAATGAATCCCCACAACGTGTTCCATCAGGCCAGCGTTAGCTCTGGGGTGCAGAGGCAGCTGGCAGCAGCACTGCCCTTGGCCAGCACTGTCCCCTGCTCCTGGGGCTGCTCCTCGGCCAGGCAGGACGTGGCCCTGGTGCTCTGGGCTGCTCCGCTCACAAGTGTAGAGTATCACAGAATCCTGGAATGGTTTGGGTGGGAGGGGACCTTAAAGATCATCTCATTCCCCACTAGACTGAGCCCCGTCCAACCTGGCTTTGAGCATTTCCAGGGATGTGGCAGCCACAGCTTCTCTGGGCATCCAGTGCCAGGGCCTCACCACCCTCACAGGGAACAATTTCTTCATAATACCTAATCTAAACCTGCCCTCTGTCAGTTCAAAGCCATTCCCCCTTGTCCTCTCACTCCATGTCTCTGTCCAAAGTCCCTCTCCACTTCTCTTGGATCCCCTTTAGGTACTGGAAGGGATTCTAAGGTCTCCCTGGAGCCTTCTCTTCTCCAGGCTGCAACTCTTCTGCTCTTCCAGGAGTGGTGCAAGCACAGATGCTGTTGCAGAGCAGTTTGATGCCTGAAGTGTGCCTGGTGGGATGCTCGTTTTGATGCACTGCCCAGTGCCAAGCCACCCTTTTCCCCTCAGACCTACAACCAGGTTTTCCTTGGGAACCTGCTTTGCTTTTCTGTCACAGGGTGGATTTTGGCAGCAGCTCTTCTGGAGAGAGGACACACAGTGTGGGAGGACCAGGCCCTGCCTATTGTATTTCTTGGAGCAGCTAATGACCATGGCTACAGCAATCCTAAAATAAGAAAGTGAGCTGATTGTTATCCGTTATCTGAGATTGTTCCCCTCCAAAGGGGGAAATCGGAGCACAGTTACGTGCTGCACATCAGGTGGCCTGAACTGGAGTCACGAGGCCGAAATACCAGTAAACTTCTGAAAAGCCCGAAGCTGAACCTCCACTACCCTGTTCAAGGGTATTTTTAGCATCACCAGCTGCTGCTGCTGGAGAAAACACCCTCGGAGAGGCCGCGAGTGGGGGCATCGCCCAGCCCACCCCACGGCGGGAGGAGGTTGAGGGCAGGACACCTGCTGTGTCCCTTGCCCGTGTCCCCACGCTGGGCACCGTCCCCGGCGCCAGGTTGTCCAACCTGCACAGTCGGCACTGCCCTGTTAAATTTTTACAAAGGCTGGAGTTAGACCTGTCGCTGCAAAGAAAGGCAAATAAAAGCGAAATCCGAAGGGGGCCCGGTTCTGCCCTCCCCAGTGCGGCTGGGAAGGATCAAGCCTCATAAACCTTCAGGTCATTAAAAAGAATTAGCTGATAAATGTCATCCTGATGCAGTGTTTGGTGCTGTCTAGGAAGCTGGGGATCCAGGCTGATGCAGGCCAGGAGGGTCAGCCCTCAGGCACGTGCCTCAGCGACCCATGTGGTGGGACATTCTGTGGTCATGGAGCCGTTCCTGGCATCCCAAATCACTCGGGGTCAGCAACATTCAATTTGCCAACAACTTAAAGTCCAGCCTGTTTTGAAACCAGCATCTGTATCCCTGCCAAGTTTCACAACACTAATGTTTCTCCCTAATTTAATTTAGTTCCCCTAAATCTTACTGGGTCTTGACATGATTGGAGGATTTCAATTCATGTTATTACGAAAATGAAAAAAAAAGGAAATAAATTTCAAATTCCGTGATTACAACAAAAAGCTTGAAAACGTGATCTCAAAATCTCATCGGAAAGATCAAAACACAGAAGCTGTAATAAAGGAGGTTAATTGATTTAAGATTTTTTTAAAGACCGAATCCCATGATTTGAAGGAGCCTGATTTATAGCCTGGAGACACTGGGGACCGGTAACACCTTGTGTACAGTCGCAGTTGTGCCTGTCTTTCGCCTGCCATCCCTGTCTTCAAAAAGGAGAATAACAGCACCATCTACTGCCATTCCTCAGCATCTGCTTGGGAATGCCAAACTCCAGCTCCATCAACGCACCGCAGCAGGTCATGGCCCAGTATTGACAGAGAAATGAGCAAACTTGGACTGCAAAAACCAAAAATCAGCAGTCTAAATTACTATTGATGCATGAAAAAATCTGGGCCTGAATAATACACCTTCCCCCCAAAACTGGTGGCATTGAAAAAAGGATTTCAATAGACCAGTATTTTCATCTATTTCCCCCAAATCCTTTCATGTGTTTATTAGCGTAGCCTTGAAGGGTTGTCTGTAGAATTCCCAGTTTCTACCGGGCAGGCGTTTTCACCGTCAGCTACAGCTCGTGAAAGAGGTGGCACATCAGCCTCGTCTCCAGCCCGGTAAAATCCGGGTCTGTGCTGGGGCTGGCCAGCTCCCAGGAGTTTGTTTGAAAGTCAAGAATGTGCCACGGTTTAATTGCGCTCCTAGGCCGGGGCCTAAATGAAAGCCCCGTTATAAAGAGCAGTCTCAGAGGAGAGCTCCACGCTCGGGTTTTTCGCCCCGAATTGATTACTGGTTAACTCGGGGTAGTTAACACGTTTGTAATGTCTGGTCCCGGCACTTCCCGGGTATTTGTTGCAGGATGCAAACATTTGTGGTTTATAAAGTAAACAGGTCCACCGACATTTTTTCGGCTTGGATTTATTTCTGGTCGCAAACTGTCTCAATGACCTGTTTGAAAATGCTCCGCATCCAAATGAAAAGTGAAAGAAAAATTAATATCTTTTTCCACGTCTAGACCAAGCCATTTTTATGGGCCACCCCACAGCTTTTGGCATCACCTTCAAAGCGTGAATCCCCTGACGATGAACATGGGTGCTGCTGGGGCAGGTGTGTGGTGGCCACCGTGGGGCAGCAGGAAAAGCGATGCTGAACGTGGGGTTGTGCCTTCCCAAAGTGAATCAAGACTCTGCATTGACGGGATGGTACTGGAGGGATGTGGGTGTGTAACTGGGGAAGCAGGGAGAGGCTTTTCAAAGACATCACAAGCAAAAAAAAAAAAAAAAGCGGAGCAAGAATGGGGCTCCGCAAGAGATGAAGCAGCACAAGAAAAAGGTGAAGCTGGTGGCCCCGCCTGTGGGGACCCTCTGTCCATCCTATCCTGCACAATTATACGACAAAAAAATGGAGTTTCACCGGGGCAGAGTCCAGCATCGCTCCTGTGGCCGCCTCACGTGAGCCGCGAGGGCCAGGCCAGGTATTTGTATACAATGCACAAGTCCCTGGGCTTATCTGATCCCAAGTCTCTCTATCTTGATAAGCCATTGTCCACCAGCCTCAAGTATTTCAATGTGTTTGCCAGGCCCAGGCTGGACCCTCCCCAAATATTTGCTCCAGCACACAGACTGGGTTTGCTGTAACCCTGGTCCTCCATCCACGCAGTGCCAGGGGGATGGAAGGGAGATGCACGGCCCAGTTCTGCCATGGAGGAACTTCCCTACCTCCGCACCAAAACAGGGAGAAAAGAGGTTTTTCAGGCACAGCCCTGCAATGCTGTGGCTGAGCAAGGTTGTGCCACGTGGTGACAAAATTTAATGGTTCCACGGCAGCAGCAGCTTGAGCAGGAGTGGATGGCAGGACCTCAGTGGGCTCTGAGTTCTGCAGCGAGCCTTCAAGGGGCACAATACACACAAAAAATCTCACCAGCAGCCTTCAAAGCCTGCTCTTTGCTCCCATTTATCTTATCTAGTGCTCCACTGAAGCACGGATTTACACAATACACACCTGATATATTAATGTTGCTATTCACTGAGAGGATCTCGACACTGTTTTCTTTGAAAGTGTTGCCAGAAACTATCGGGCTCCTTACAACACAAGAGGGTTTTATAGCTCTGAAAAGGATTTTCTGCCCCATTTGTATTCTGAATCCTTTCACAGAGGCTGTTTGCTTCTGTGATAAGAGCCAGGCCCAAAAACTCAGGAGTGGTAGGATCCACATTTTGGGTTAGTAGCACATTACAAAACGACAGCACTCAAATTACTGACTCAGCATGAACCAGTTGTTTCACACCCCCTTTCTAGCTGCAAGTTTTTCCCAAATGTTATCTTGCAACACAGCCTTTCAATAGTTAAACCTTGTCACACTCGTCACACACATTTCCAGTTAAAAAAACTTTTCCATTTTCTCTTTAAGTGCACAAACTTCCCTTCCTGCTTCAGTTTTCTGTGCCAGTTTAATTTTCCTTGGGACGCTGGATTTCCAAAGGCTGAAGAAATGTCTGTAAAGAAGAAAAAAAATGCTGTTTGAGTTATGATACTGACCTTAATGCAGCTCAAATGACTTCACAAATGCACACAAAGTTGCCTTGCAGACCACAGCATCAAACCACTAGAAGGAGGCTATGTTCCCTGTAAAGCCAGGCAGATTCCCTGGGATATATATCCAGCCTATCTTTTCCTTTATTTTGAATGGGATGAAGAAATACTTGCTTTTATGTGAAGTTTTGGGTATAATTTATTCTTCTAGCCGAAGGTGGGCTAAGAAAAACGAGACGTTGCCCATTTTATTTTAAACAGTGACAATGATTAAACCTTGGAACACATTTTTGAGTATTGGGTTAGTGGTTGATTTTTCTGCCTTCATGTGTTGCTTTGTGCTGCAGCTGAACACGAAGTATTGGGTTCAGTACAGGAGGGGATGAAGTTAGGTGGCTTCAGCTATTCAGAGACTCAGACCCTGGCATTAATGGTCTCTTCTGAGTCTCTGAATAGATGAAGTTAGGTGGCTTCAGCTATTCAGAGACTCAGACCCTGGCATTAATGGTCTCTTCTGATCTTCAAAATCTGCAAATTTGCTCTGAATCAGGGATTATAAAATAGCAAAGAGTAAATCCCTTTAAAATTGGCAGTAAATGTCAGGGACTACACTTTAAACACACAAAGACACAGGTTCACTGACAGTCATTGCCCAACAGCCCACAAATAACTCGTGTGCTCCATCACGGACCCTTTATCTCCTCTATCAGTATTGCCAACATCAAACACTGAATGTCAAAATCCTCCTGTTTCCAAACCACGAGACTATTTTGAAACACTGGGATTCAAAAATGAAAGAAAAAGACACCTTCCCTCCCCTCCTCCCCCCAAAGTGATGCATTTTGGGTTCTCCTTTTACCTGTCCTCACCCACCCACCTTTTCCCAGCCACTCTCCCCCATCTACACCCTCCTGCCTTCAGCAAAGCCTCGCACCACCAGCTGCTGGGAAAGTGGGGCAAAACGGCCCCCAAAAGGTGCCTTTTGGGGTGACAAACCCAGCTGGAAAAGCACAAATCACACGAGCCTGACAAGGCTCTGTTTTCGTTTGGGTTTGTTTTCATCTTCTCTTCAGAGACCTCCAGCCTGGGTGGCTCTGTGACTGTGTGTGCTTGTGTGGGCACCTGATAAGCAGCCCAAAACATACTGGTAGGTTGTGATATGCTTTAGGGAACCTGCATAGCCCTGATTTTACTCTTTCCTACTGAACTTGGATGAAAAGCTCCTAATAATGGTCTTCAAAGAGAAAACATGAATCCCAGAATGGTTTGGGTTGGAAGGGACTTTAAAGATCATCTTTTTCCAACCCCCTGCCATGGGCGGGGACAGCTTCCACTATCCCAGGTTGCTCCAAGCCCCGTCCAGCCTGGCTTTGGACACTTCCAGGGGTCCAAGGGCAGCCACAGCTTCTCTGGGCACCCTGTGCCAGGGCCTCACTGCCCTCACAGAGAACCATTTCTTCCTACTATCTAATCTAACCCTGCCCGCTGTCAGTGTGAAGCCATTGCCCCTTGTCCTCTCCATGTCCTTGTCCAAAGTCCCTCTCCAGCTCTCTTGGAGGCCCTTTTGGCAGTGGAAGGGGCTCTGCAGTCTGTTTGGAACCTTCTCCAGGCTGAACACCCGCAGCTCTCCCAGGGTTCTGCAGCCCTCCGATGATCTTTGTGGCTGGACTCACTCCAGCAGCTCCATGTCCTTTTACAGACACTCCACACGGTTTTTCCTGTTTCTTGACCCATTCTTGCTCGTGTTTTCCATACTCAGACAGCACTTTGGTGGCTGAGAAGCTGTTGCTGTCTGTATCACACACCCCACCTGAAGGCAAGAGAGAGAACAGACCGAAACAGGAAAAGAGCAAAGGAGCACAGAACTTAAACTCACATGAAAAATAATTGCATAAAAGGGGAATCTTGCTTCCTAAAATAGACTGGCACCGGGCTGTAACACGAGACCCTTTTGCTGATGCCAGATGAGGAGAGTGAGCTCAACATGACCGCCTGCCCTTACAAGAACTCAGCCTGGACAACACAGAGCTCTCTCTGCTGCGGCTTAAGACCTTTGATTTTAAAAGAAAGCAATAAACAGCACCTTGCTTCAAAAGTTTCACGAACCATAGAAATTAAACCTGGCCGGTTCAAAAGGCTATTATTAATGTGCCTTCTTGTGCAGATATGATCTCAAGAAAAACACACATCTAGGACTAATAATAACAAATAATGGAGTTATTCATACAGCTGCTGCTTACACGATGGCAATTTCCCCATAATTGCAGGCAAAGGCAATGGGCACACAAACAGCAGTCTGTAGTGCCTCTGCCTACTCAGGGCTTGGGTCGAAGCTATTTCTTGTAGGTACGTATACTTCTGGGAAGAAAAGTATTTCCAGCTCCAACAGAACCTCGATAAAGCTCTCCTGCATCCCTGCCCAGCCCTGTGTTCACACCAGGAAAACACAAGGAAAAGAAAAACGAAAGGCATGAGCACAAGGGTGTTTCAGAGGGAGGATGGTTTCTGGGAAGTGGTGAGATATTCAGACCTGAGAGCCCTTTGCTCAGCTGGAGAGAGAGTGAAAAGGCTCAGGAGAGGTGGCTGTAAAGTCACCTCCAGGACCTGGACCTCAGCACCCTTCTCGTCAGGGCCAGGGCACAGGAAATGGTGCTGGCAATCACACGGTGCTCATTAAGCTGATACACCCAAGGTCACCTGCAGGTGCAACCAGGGCAGGGAGGGAGCCTCGTGTCCCTCCCGTGGCTCCTGCAGCTCCAGGCGGCCGCCCACGCCCGTGTAACCATTACCTGTCTGCTCCTCACACCTCTGTGTGCTTTTGAGCACACAAATGCTGGGTGCTGGCCTGCAGGGCCACAGCCCTGAGCCAGAGGTCAAGCACGGCTGCCTCTCCTGAGGAACCTGTTCATGGCCATGGCTTAGCTGAGGGGTGATAAAAGCAAATAATTTGCTACCCAAGCTGGAGGCCTGGAGGGGCTAATCCCACCTTCTGCCCAGGAGGACACAGATGTGTGACAGGGAGAGATGCTGGGCACTCCCCCTCCTCATCCCACATCAGCAGGAAGATACCTGCAAGGTGGAGAGGAGGAAAAATCTCCCAGGCAAGGGTCGTCCCCCGTGGTGCTTCTGCTTTCTCCCAAATCCCACCAATGGCCTAGGGACAATCTGGTTTATTTAGTAAGAAGGGCAGATGATGCAAAGGTTATTCCCACATTGGGAAATGTTTTCCAGCTCAGAGCAGCTGCATTTGCAGCCATCCCAGGCTGCACACCTTGGGTGACACCAAAGGACACCCATGAGCAGACAGCAAAGTGTGCAGCACGCCCTGTGTCCAAGCACCCGCGGGGCTGGCACTATTCAGAGGAAAAAGAGGATGGGTGAATGCATCCCCGCAGCTTTAATGCACCTTGACTTGTGGATGGTGCCTTTGCTCTTCCCTCTGTCACATTATTTTCCTGTCCTGGTGGCCCTGCACTCAGCTGAGGTGGTGGAACAGACCTTGGGGGGAGCAGCACCACAATGAGATGGCAGCAGGAGATGGGAAAACACCTCCTTGGCCTTTCAATTTTTTCTCCTCATCCAGATGGGTTCCTCATTTTCTAATCCAGCTACAATTATAATTTCAGAGCCCAGGACTGCATTTGGGAGCCCAAATTCCCACCTTGGATGCCATCTAGTGCTGAGTCCTGAGAGCAGAGGATCTTCCCAGGTGCCTGGAGCTGCTGGGAGAATAATCATCTCCACTCCTTTTCCGGGGGCTGCTGGCTTGTGCCAGACTTTACTTCCCAAGATCCCACTGAAAATCACCTGTGATTTGGGTTGATAAAATTTCTTCTGACCAATTCTTTATCTACCTTTATTTATTTATTTTTTTTAAATACTGAAGAATTTCAGGAATAAGCAACCACATTGACGCCACAGACTCAGGAGATGGGACACCTTCAGAAAGCAGTATTTTCTGGAGTCATCTTAAATCTGTTTGAATGGTTTCGCTTTCCTGGAGATGAACCACCCAGCTGAAGGGCTGGGGTTTGTCCCATTTCTGGGTTGCAGGGGCTGAGGATCCTCAGTCAAACCCCAAGATCCAGACACTCTAAGGAAGAGGGCCTGGAAGAGGAAGTGTATTTTTCCCAACTCCAGCACTACCAATTTGTCCATTTCCCAGTGCTGCTGGCTGGGAAGTTTGCATTGGATATTAGGAAAAATTTCTTCACCGAAAGGTTTTTCAGGTGTTGGAATAGGCTGTCCAGGGCAGTGATGGAGGGATTTAAAAGATGTGTAGGTGTGGCACCTGGGGACATGGTTTGATGGTGACCTTGGTGGTTCTGGGCTAGTGGCTAGACTCTATGACCTCAAAGGGCTATTCCAACCTAAACAATTCCATAATTTCATGATTTTTCTGTGTGATCTCTCCAGAACGGCCACCCCACTGGTGAGCACATCACGTGCCAGTCCATAAAGTCCTTCCACCACCCAGACTCTGTTCCCAAGAGCATTATGAGGCTCTTTGAGGCGAAAAACCTCCCTCCTCCTCCACACCCCAGAGCCCAGGAGCACACACCTCACACGTTCTGGTGCTCTGCAGCCCCACGGCTCCCAGGGATGAGCCCAGGTCTGTCGCACCCAGCCCAGGTCTCACCTCTGCACTGCAATGCAGACATATCCTCGGGCCATGTCTATCCACCCTGCTCAGGAGCTGGCAGGGAGCAAGTCAGGTCTGGTTTGGGAGCTGCTGAGCGGCACTGGGATGCAGAGGCAGCCGAATTTGCCTGGGCACCGTGCCGGCTGCAGCGGCTCCGCAGCGCGGGGCCAGGGCAGGAGGCTGCACAGAGCTGCTCCTCCACAGCCTCCTGCTCCTCCACAGCTCCCCGTGGCTCCCCAGGGGCTGTGGCACACTCCCACCCACCCCTCGTCCTGCTTTCCTCTGCTTCTGCTGGCATCTTGCCCTCCCAAAATCAGCACGTCCCTTCTCTTTCTGCCGCGTGGCCACCAGGAGCATTCCAGTACCTCTGGGGTCACGCGTGGATCCTGCCCTCTATTTCAGAGGCTCAGGGAGAAGCTCAAATGCTCTGAAAGAAGCTGAAATGATTCATTTGCAGGCTTGCCTGCTGTTTTATTAACTCAGTTTTTTTCATCTGCAGTTTCAAGTGGTGCAATTTGGAGATCAAAGCCCTGCCTTGCTCTAATGGCTCCACGTAAGCCCGTCCTTCACACGTACAGGAGGCTCTGCCTCCAGGAAAGATGTGAGACTCAGCCTCAGCCAACGTCAGCCGGTCCACAGAGAAGGCAAAACTGGACTAAATGTTGCTCTCACTCATCCCCATCCAAAGTTAATTGGCTTTAATGTGGGAAGAACATACCTGCTCGACTGATCTTGGTCAGACCAGGCCCTGCAGTGTATTTAAGAAAATCCACTGGATAATGCTGCCTGTGAAATAGCTGCAATTACCCCTGGCCTGAGGACAGGAGGTGTAGCTGGGGAGTGTCCTGAACGAGCAAACAGGGCACAAGGCAGGGGGCTGCTCCATCTCCCACCAGCAAGAGGAATGTTTGTGTTGGGCTTCCGGAGCAACACTCAGCTCCAATTTGTTTAAAGATGCCGTGCACACTCTGTCTTGTTTCTTCAACATGCTGCCAACAGTCACACGTGTGCCCTTTCCTACGCTGTTCCTGCAGGACAGGAAGGTTTTAAATGGGGCCATGGCTATCACAGAACCATAATAGTTTAGGTTGAACCTAAAGACCATCTACTTCAAACCCCCCTGCAACAAACAGGGACACCTTCCACTAGCCCTGGTGGCTACAAACCCCATCCAACCTGGCCTTGGACACTTCCAGGGATGGGGCAGCCACCACCTCTTTGGGCAACCTGTGCCAGTGTTTTACCACCCACATCATAAAAAGATTTCTTCCTTAGATCCAGTCGGCATCAACCCTCTTTTAATTTAAAACCACTACCCCTTTGTCCTGTCACAACAGGCCCTGCTAAAATGTCTTTCCTCTTCAATTTTTCAAGTCCCCATCTAAGGTAGAGCAGACCTCCCAGGCAGCTGGAGATGCTGGTAGATGTTGCCCAACATCATTCAACACATCAGGGACAGCAGAACCTCCACCTGGGCAAACCCTGAGGATTAACCTCAGGTGAACCTGCATGGAAGGGTAGTGAGCCCTCATTTTGGCTTAGACCTGCCATGGTAAAGCTTGGCTTAAATTGTTTAGGAATTGTTCTATGATAAAATGAAGCAAAATCTGTCAGAAAGAGGTGCATTCATGCACAGCAATCCTGGGCAGGAAAACAACTGGGTATGGGCAGAGCCAGTCTCACCAGATATATTGGAATGCAAACGTGGTCTCTACAGGGCATGGTTGAAATCCCCAGCCCGAGGGCACAGGAGGAGATCCTAAGGGCGTTCTAGCTGGATCTCCTCTCCAGAGCCAGCTCCCCTTAGAACAGGGTCCCCAGGCAGCCCCCTGAGCACTGCCCTCTCCCTTGGGTGCTGGCTGGGGCCATCTGTGTGACAGCTCAGGAATCACTCTGAGTCAGGAGCAAACCAGCCACCCCCAGATCTGAAATGAGCCTAATCTTCTCATAGACCTATTCCATCATTCCTCACTTACAAAAAAACACTCACTCCTTTTGTTCCCTCACATGAGCCAGCAAGCAGAAGCACCATGCTGAAAGGGGTCTCTTTCCTGTTAGAAGCTGTATTTATTTGTCGTGCACAGTGCATTTGATGTGTGTGTTGCTGATAAAACACAGGCTGCGGTTTAACAAATCAGTGCAACGGTCCTGTTCACAGCCCCTCTGAGCAAAGGGCAGCTGCATGCTGGATGTTTCCTTATCTAATCTTTCACACTTCAGCATTTCTTCATGTAAAGCATTGATAATTAAAAATGCAGAAGGCGATGATCATGAGGAGAGATTAAAGAACTTGAACAAAACAGTTGAAACAATAACAGCATTACATTACAGGGAACAATGTCTTCCATTAGCTGACTGCTGTGCAACAGTGCTGAGGGATCCCAAGCTATAGCTCAAAATCCCTCTGCGTAAGGTGACAAGAGCTGCTATAAAAAGCAGACAAAACTCCCTACAGGATGCAAAAGGCAGCCCAGCAGCTGTTTACATCTCCCATTTCTCTGACACAGATCCTTAATTTCTTCTCCGTTTTTTACTGGATTCCAAAGGTTGATAAAAAGCTGCCTGAATCAATATGTGAGGCGCTCTATTCTTCGATCTACTCTGCATTTTATAAAAAAGAGATTTGCATCAGATGATACATCAGTTAAAAATAACTGGGAAATATCAAGCAATCCTAAGTACATGTCCCACAGGTTTGCATATCTTGAATACTGAAATGACTCTCACTAAGCAATGAGTCTCATTTTTGCCCTTGGAAATATCATACACAATTCCTTCGGTTTTGATAAGGGTTTTGTTTTGGAAAGCTGTCTTAATAGACACTGCTCAGTGTTTATGTCAAAGAAGGCAGACCAAAAACCTCTGCTTTGCAGCTGGAGTAGGATGGGATATGAGGTTAGTTCTTGTGGGATTTTTTTCTTAGGATTCTGTGCTGGCTTTGGCTGAGGTGGAGTCAATTTTCTTGGTAGGAGTTAGTATGGAGCTGTGTTTTGGACTGTGCTGAAAACTGTAGATAATACAGAGCCTCATCCTTCATTAAAAACAGGAAAGCATTGGACTCCAAATGAAGGATACGCAGCAAGGAATCCAGACTTTCAGCTATGTGTTCCACAAAAAAAAACCAAAATCCACAGGCTTTCTTCATTAGGGCTCAAGAAGCTCCAGGGCTGCCTTAAGAATAAAAATTGCTCCTACTGCACATGGAGACCCGAGAGCCTCCTGCATTGTGGCCCTGTGTAAAAGGTTGGTTACTATGGACTGAAGAGAGAGATGGAATCCAAAGCCTGGAATTCAAAGGACATCACAGCTCTTCTGCAAGACAGAGGAAGCGAGTGATTTCATATGCAGTTCAGTGTAAAGATCTGGCCATCCTGAGTCATTTCACTGCACAGCTAAGCATGACAGGGGTCTGGCTTCCATTTCTTCCTTTTGGCCATGACACAGCAAAATCAGTTCACTTGAGCCACCGGTGGGGAATCCCTGTACAAGAGCCCAAACCTGCCTTAAACTGCATAAGCAGCCATTAGCCAAAAATCCCATCTACCATTCCTCACCTGTACAGCTGCGATCACTTTAGAAAGGAGAAAAAGCAGCAGACACCATTTATTTATCATTTATTATTATGGACACAATTCCTCAACACAATTACACTCCTGGTAAAGAAATACTTCCTCCTAAACCCCTCCTGGTGTAGCTTTGAACCGTTCCCACATGTCCTGTCACTGGATACCCGGGAGAAGAGCTCAGCACCTCCCTCTCCGTGTCCCAGGAAGCTGATTCCAAACGAGACAAGCCCAACATCCCTGGCTGCTCCTCCCAGGACATGCCTTCCAGCTTTGTTACCCTTCTCTGGATGCATTCAAGGACCTTTAGGAGGAGGAGGACAGCTAAAAAAAAAAAATGAAAGGAGTCAGACTGGATACTTTATAAACTGAGAATAAAGACTCACAGCAAATATGGTCAAGTGGATGTAGAGCATGAGCTGGAGGCCAGACAATTGAGATGTAACACACAATGAGGAATTCAACAAATAAAAAAGCTCTCAATGTCAGGATGCATTAATTTGTTCAGCTAATCACTCTGCTTCTACTCGCCGTAACTAATTTAATGTCTAAACCAGAACTTGAGATGCAGGCAGGGCAAGGAAAAGGCACACCAGAAGAGGTGAAAAGGATCAGAAGCAGCATTTTTTTCCACTGTAACCTCTCGTTTTTTACAGCTCCACCTCATCAGAGCCACGTTCACACATGGGATAACCTTCAGCAGTCACGTTTGCAGGTTGTCCTACAAGACATGCTGTCAATCGTTGTATCAATCCTTGCTCTCTTTATTTTTCTCATGCTTGTATTCCAAATCAGACTTTCTCAGCAGAGCTGCTGTTCAGTCTCAAGGAGGGTTAAATGGTTTTCCAGCTGATCCTTGGCCACGGTTTCTTTCCACTCCGCTCAAAGCAAGGGCCAAATCTGAGCCTGGCTCTGCGCCCTCTGCTTTCAGTATCACTCGATAAGTTCCTTTAGTCTGGAAAACCCTTCAGATTTATCTCCCACTCCTCCCATACAGAGATAAGAGCCAAATCCCAAGCACCTTCACTGAACATCTGCGACTCAGATGGCTGGGGAACACAGCAGGGCTCCGTTTCCATGTGCAGACTTACAAGACCCAAAGTCATCTGTTGTTTCCTACTTGTTACACACCCCAGCCCAGTCCAGATATGTCACTGAGCGATTCAACGAGACCTCATTTTGTACTAATTAAGCTTTGTCGCTGTAATTCCTGCACAGCAATACGTGTTGGTGTAGGGCTCTCAGGGGAAGCCCACGAGATTCCACCTACATCTGCACCTTCCAGATTTTCCTTCCTGGCCCAGCAAACTTGGCAAAAACATTTAGATTTCTACTCAAGTGGGCTGTAAAAAATGAAGATTCTCATCTGAGAGCAGGTCTCCAAAGACTTCTGCAGAGGATGCGAGCGCAGCTCCCACGGCCACGCCAGCCCCAAGGCTCCCATCCCAGAGGGCATCCTCAGGCTGGAAGCATTCCATGGCCTCAGCAGAGCAGGAGGGATTAAACCGGGATGGCTGACTGACAGAAATGATAAAACCAGATTAGGAGACCTAATCTAATCTCAAGGCAGCAGGAGCAACTGATGGGAAGGCCAGCTGTGAAAATCGCTTTCATTTACACGAGGCAGGAGAACGGGCCAAAAATGCTACTGTAGGATGATGTCTGGTATCACATGAGTTGGTTAGAAAATATTTGCAGGATTATTACAATATAGCATTTCTCAAATCAATCAGTAAATTCCTGACACAATATACACTGAAGTCCATGGGAAAAGACAACTGCATTCAGCAGGCATTGGGAAAAAAAGTGGAAAATTATCCTAATGCACAGGCTTGTAATAGGGCACAAGTAAAGTGATATCCCTGCTTATAAAAGCAGCCATAGCAAGACTGTAAAATTAAATTGATGCACAAACACACAGTACAGCATAAGCAAAATATGATATCCCTGACTATCTAGCACTACTGCTGCACACATCTAGTTAGGGTGTCATGAGGCTGCTGCTTAGGAGCACAAAATAGAGACAAAAGACTGTTATTTCCCATGGAAGAGTTTTTGGGTTGTTTGTTTCTAACATGGATGGTTAAATTTATGTTTATTTTCCCAACACACTGCTGAGTTAGTAAAGAAAGCATTGGACAGAAGTTAACTCAGAAGCCTGGGAAACAGGGAAGACACCCTTTAATACGTGTGGTTTGTGGTTTAAATTCTGATTGGTAAAATAAGAGTGATGTTTTTTGGTGACGGTACTTTGGCCCTTTGGCCCTAACTCATTGTGATTTTTCCATGGCAGTAGGACACATGGGCTGGAGGGGAATTTCCCTTAGGAATGCTGCAAGTCGGTGTTTGCACACACATTTCAGAGGGTTTTGTACATGTCAGGTGTGAAATGCTGTGAAGTGTTCCCCCACCTTAGGTGATGGATTGTGGGATCTGATGAGGCCGACAGATGGTCTGAAAGCCTCATGGAGTTTGACTTAAAGACAGTCAAAATCTACCTGTGAGAAACTGCAGTCACAGTGAAAGCCACGGCGAAAGGTCAGAAGATAATCAATAAAAGAAGATGTTCTAGACACAAAGAGAAGATGTTCTTGTTATAGAACATCAGGAGTGTACAAGAAGAAACCTGCATATACTATGTAACTAATTACTTGTATAACTAATTATATTGCTGTTTAAATAGTCATTGTTTTGAAGACAGCTCTGTCATTGTTTGCTACGCAGCCAATCATAATGAACTCCAGTAGTTGTGAAAAGGTATAAGAGTAGTAGCAGAACATAATAATAAACTTTTGCTTCTTATGTTTTTAGATCTCAATAAGTGTGTCGCGTGTTCCGTCTCTACTGCGACAATGGATCACCACTGCCCACGGAAGAGGTCTCACCTCCCTATGGAAACTCAGGAATTCCAGGCTCCATCGACGCCAGGGAAAGCCGGGTGCACAAAATTCCTGTGGAGCAGCCGAGGGACGACAACTTCTTGGACAACGGCAACTTGTGCTAAAACCTTTAGCAATTATTTCTCATCAGAGCTGCTGGATAATTAAGGCTGCTCTCCAAATGAGCGCGGCAGCTCTCACACGTTCCCCACGGCGGCCGTGCCGAGCTCGGTGACCCACATCGATGATGCTGCTGCAGCCTTGGGTGAGCCTCCAGCTCACAGCCATGCTGAAGGGCCAGTCAGGGAATCAGAATCTGTTTTGTGGCAGCCTTTGCACGACCATTACAGACCTGGCACTTCTCATCCTCAAAGATGATCGTACCAGGATTGATGTGCAATGAGGGGAACACACGCTGCTCCCACCAGACAACAAAAATCGGAATTTCTCAGTGTGCATCCTGATGCAAATGCATTGATGGCCCTTTTGGCTGATTTTCCATCTCTAGGAGGCTCTGCAATTTATCTCTGATCAGGTTGGGATTCGGGCTGATGCAACAGAAGGGGAAAGTCTCTGCTTCTTTCGCAAATAAACTTGCGAATAAATCGAGCCATCCTGTTGCCATGCCATCCTAATTCATAAGGCAAGATTTGCTCTCAGTTCCACCTCTCCTTGCTGTGCACAGGTCTAGGAATATATGGGAGACCATTCAATGAATGTCTGCAACTTACACCCACTCCATCTTCATGCCACTGCAACCTACACACAGCTAGATTCCACTCCCTGGACACATTTTCTTGATTCATGTTCAAAATCTGAGTGAGTGAGCTTTTACATTTGTCCAGACTTTTTCCCCTGCCTTCTTGGCTGCCACGTGGCTGGAATACAGATGCACAAAATGTTTGGGAAGGTCCTGACGAGCCCGCGGCCACAGTGTGAGCCCCTTTCTTCCTGGAAGGTGATCCCTCTGTCACTGGCTGTGGCTATCCAAAGTTATTCAGACTGCTCTCTCAAAAGTATATTCAGGGGCTGAGGGGGAGGGGGAAAAACTCCTGCTGTCAGAAATGGATTTTTAATTTGATTTTTAATCGACCATCTTGCTAATGCTACTGCGGTTTCCCACATCTCCTACCAAAACTCATTCCCATGATGGAACCTAAAATGCTTTTCTTAAAACCTATAAGATATTCTGACACATGGAATCTCTCAATCTTTTTTCCCCAGTAGTTGATTTATTAAAAATACTTAATCTCAACTGGACCAGTTCCTCAAGAACTCACCCCAAGAGCTTCTGAAGGAAGGGGAAGCCTCCATAAAATATCACAGACAGAATTTCACAGCCATAACAGCGAGGGAAGCATCAAATCTAGGGACATAATCTCATTGAGTTCCTGATGATCCTTATAATGTGGGAGATTATTTAAAGTCATACATCTTCTAGATTTTTTTTTCAATTTAATAATATTTGAAAGAAGCCACTCAAGCCTCTCCAACCAAGATTTCTGATGCAAGAACTCTCCACCGCAGACCAAAAATAGCAGAATTATGAGCGCTAAAAGTGTCTAGCAAGGCTTTTTATTTTAATTCATATTTGAGAAAGGTTTCTAGCAGCTGGAGAAAGTAAGAGCTGTATTCATAAAACCCTTGGCTATTTGCCACACAAATGGTGCTTTTATTGAGCAGGGGGCAGTGGGGGGGAGGGGGAGTGTGCCTATTCCGCATCAGGAATGTGTTTCTCCGATTCATAAATCCTCCTCCTCTCCCCCAGTTGACTAAAGGAAACCTTTCTCAGTTTGCCACTGTGATGAGAGAGGGCGAGAGCGATTCCCTGAGAGTGCCAGGGCCAGGGAGAGGCATTTCAGTCAAAACAACATGGTTATTAAAAATACACACAAAACCAGGACTATGTGCTACAGCCCGGCCCGGGGACAACAGCAGGGACAGATCTGTCAAAGGTACAGCCAACCCATCATACTCACAACCTGCCACCGAGTGCAATGCCCTGCCATAAATCCAGACATTTTTCAGAACAGGTCTGAGAGTTTCCAGCCTAAAATGCCCTCTCAGACACAGGCAGGGAGGAGGAATGAGTTATGAGGATGGGGAACTGAAACACAGGCAGATTGAGGGCTAAATAAAAATTGTATAATACCTAGGTTTACTTTAAAAATGGTGATTGAAAGTGATATGTTGACACAAGTGGAAATGGGAACTAGAACTCCTGATTTCCCCCAGGTAAAGATTTGTCCTGAACTGCAAGGTACCACAAGGCACTAAAGATGCTCTTAAGAGGCAGAGGAATATCAGCCCCCTGGGTTGTTCTGGGCTCAGTGACTTCACAGCTCAGCCCTGTTAAAAGTGGAGCAGTTTGGGTTAATAAGAGAGGTCTAACTTTTGGCAGATTCCCAGGTGGGGAGCTTAAAAGCAAAAGTAAAATAAAAGCCACTTAAACATTAGGGCTTGGCAGCAGCCAGGCGGAAGGTTTGGATGGGAATTTTTGGACTTTAGCTCAGCTCCATCTCTCCTACTTTGAGCACTCCAAGCCTTAACTGCGTGTAACCCCTGACAGCTCGCCCAGAATCCCACAGGGGCTGAACCCAAATCCTGAGGTCCTGGCTGAGACATGAACCAGGCATTGGACGTGCAGGGACTGAGCTCGCAGCATCCCTCCACCCCGGGCAGGAACATCTGCACTCCACGGCCCCGTCCAAATAACAGATTCTGACACTTCAGTGAGCCTCACTTCAAGTATTTCTTCATTTCATGCCATCTGTGTGTGGTTTAATTTTAGCCCTATTCTTGTCCTGGCCTTTGTGGACGTGGAGAACATGCTGTTCCTCCCTGTTTGCTGCACTGCTCTGATACTGAAAATGCTTCAGACGGGGCAAGGAAAGAGTGGACTGAGGCTGCAAGGTCACGGATCTTTAAACAGCTTTTCATATCAAGGTCAAAAAAGGCTGGATCTACTGCACAGGCAGCAGACCAAAGCCTAAACTCTTCCTCAGTCTGTCCCTGGAACAGATGCTCATGGGTGCAAAGCGAAGGGTGAGGATAAACCTCAAACTCCTCCTCACCAGCAAGTGCTTTCCCAGTGGATCTGGGATTATCTCACAGATTATGCCCTGAAAGAAAACACACTTGGCAGGGCACGGGAAAAAATGCTACTACAAGCAGCACACAGAGTCACTGAGTTTGCCTTCACCCTGCTACAATTTATCTTCCAGGATTTTCTGCTGAGGCTACAGAGTTTCTGTAGGAACTGTACTGCTCGCAACTTGTAAAGAAAAGGAGGGTAAGACTGCATGAAAATAAAAAAATATGCCCTGACCTTTCCATACAGTTCACCTCACACCCATATTGGGCTTCATATTTGTGGACAAAGCCTAAAAGATTGATTCCATGACTGCACGAAAGGGATCAGTGCATAGGGAATCATAGAATTGTTAAGGTTGGAAAAGACCTCTAGGATCATAGAGTCCAACCACAACAATCTGCTTTAAAAATAACCCCCCAACCAAACCATCACACTAATCACAGAGCATATAAAAAGATAACAGGAATTCATTACTGTTACATTCTAATGGGTTGAGGAATCCAATTACTCATTTGTGCCCTTAATAAAATCTTATCCAGAAGTCTCATTCTCATGTAGGAGTAATCCTCTCAGAAATAATGTCTCTCTCTAGCTGCTGGTTAGAGTGTTGTGCACCCAGTGCTTGCACAGGCAGGCAGTCTCTCCTCAGCAGCCTCCTCATGAAATGGAAGTTTATCATGTGTATGCTTAAAATATTCTATTTTCAGTGCAATAAACACCACACTCCTTCCCCACTCTCATACAGAGTTTTCAGCTCACATTGCCACCAGAGCATCACGTATTGCCACACAGATTTTCACCCAATACCAACAACAGGCCATGATAAACTCTGGACCCACACCCATTACCTTTTTTGAATAATACTGCTTGTTGTCCCATTATATTACACTCACAAGATGGTATTTGAATAACTAATAATTTTAATAACCCCCAGAAAAGTTAATTTCCAACACGGTAGCGCTAATGGTTCAACATCTGGCCGCTGCGTGGGGTTTGATAAATGACATCACTTACATAATATAAATGGGAATTGCTTGGTTACAGATCTAATGTGCATAAACTGCCTCTGATGCATGCAGTTTCTCCAACATTAAAAAAACCCGTTTCGCATGTCACAGTTTAGCCACCGCTGCATTATCTCAATAACTATCTCCTCCCAAAACAGACTGGGAATGCAAATCCTACTGAAAATCCACAGATTTAGGGCACTTACGAGGGTTGGATAGCACGCCCCAGAAGCTGAGCTTTTGTGTTAACAGATGCACAGCAACCCTGGCATTTTTTGGGTCACACTGAACTGGAAAAATACAGCACCCAAATGTGGTGGCAGGGGCAGGGTGCTGAGGTGGGAGGCTGGACACAACTTGATTTGTTCAGCTACAAACCCTCCTGAAGGTTCACGATGGTGACTGAAGCCAGGTGTTGCAACAGGCAGCACCCAGCTTTTCCTTGATGCCCTCCCAGCCCTTCAGCATCCTGCAGCTTAGCCCTGCATTTCCAAAAAAAAAAAAATCCCCTTGAATATCCAGTGAAGGCAGTTTGGTGCCTGAGAGGAGCACCAGCAAAATGCGAGCATGAGGCAAAGCCTCTGTGGGAACAGCAAGGGACCTGTGTTTCTGCCCAGGGCTCCTGCATCCCACAAAAGGGTGCAAAAATATTCCCTGCTTTAGCACTCAGACCTAATTTCCCCCGTAACTCCAGCCCTGGCAGCACACCAGAGAGAGAGAAGGGCCGGGTATTCCACGGCAGCTTTCCCCGAGCCATCGCGCTGTCCCTGTCTCTGAGGAGGGTGGACGTGCAGCCAGCTTGGATGGGGGGGCTCCTGGCTGGCACTGGGGCGTAACAAGAGGCACAGGCAGCAAAGCAAGAGAGAACAAGCCCTGGCAGGATGTATTTAATAAGCCAAAACCCAGAAAACCCAACTGCTAACTCGCAGTGTCTGAAAAAACAAGAGACAACCCGCCACAAAGGAACCAGAGGTATGTGAGGATGCCCTCCCCTAAAGAGAGATGTATATCCTGCTGCTCAGACAAGGGGTTTCTCAATGAGCAGGGAAAAAGAAAATAGAAAAAGAAAAAATTCTTGGAGATTGCAAACGCACAGCCTCCAGATGGACTGAACACCATACAGTCTACATTTGATTTGTGTTTTAAATAAGCTACAACGCTACTACACAAAACAGATCATTCAGAGATGAATGTAAGCAGGGAGAAGAGATTTCTACCCTGCTTCACAGTCAAATACCATTTTGTGTGATCTGCACCAAAAATAAAAACGCCACTTTGCCAGACACTGGAGTCTCCATCTCCTAGCAACACACCCCACCCAGCCTTTTCCTCCAGACCCTCCAGCTCCTGCCTGCCAGCACAGCTCCCTTCCCCCGTGTCTGCAGATGAGGTACCCATGATATAGATACACATACATATACGTATATTCTTAAAAGCCAGAGGGAAATTAAGTAAACATTCTCAAGCCTGAGCCCTGGCACTGCTTTCCAGGAGCATCCCAGGCTCTGCTCTCAGCTCTTGCCACCAGAGGGGAGGGTGGAAGGCACTCACCCACCTGGGGACATCCCTGCTGCCAAGCAAATGGCTTTCTGGGAGTCTCCTGCAAACCTTAAGCCCCCAAAATATATCCTGTAAGTTAAAAACCTGATTAATATTAATTTGATGTTTCTAGTAGACAGCTTCTGTGTGTCAACAGGCAGTGGAAACACTCATGACATCAGCTTGCTCTGAGATTTAGTGACCAGCTTTCAGGAAACACACAGGGCATCAAAACGGTGCATCTCCATGCAGCAGCTCTTGTTAAACATATTAGTTTAACCATTAAACAAACAGCACTCGAGTTCACACCTCTTTGTGTGGTGTTTCATTCAGGCAGAGCTGGGGCTTGCCAGGACAGGAAGGGGAGATCAAACAAACCCCAAAGACAGAGCAGAGCTGCCCAGAGCTTGCAGGGTAAAGGCTTGCACGGGCTGACAACTTTGCAGCTGCCTGAAGAAGGCAGAGCTTTCTCAGGCATTCCAGGAGATTGTGGCTTTGCTGTCTTATCCACGGTTCACTGTTTGTAAAATGCTGTTTCTCTTGTGCCTTCACGTACATCGATTGTTCTGGTTGAACAGAGATGGTTTCATTGCACTACAAATGGTTTTGTGTTACAGCAGCTTTCCTGTTCTACCCTCAGCTTGTTATTTTAGTTATTTATGTTATTGGATTTCTTGAATTAAGTTGCCATTTTATTATTTATGATAGCACAGTTGCACAGGCTGGTCATTATTTTATCAGGGACCTTGTGTTTACACACACTGTTCCAGCTTCCCAAACAGCTCTTTATTACCTTGGAGCACAGATTGCAGTCGTGACTGCCTTCTGCTACTTTGTGCAGCTGAATGAGAAAAAAAAGAGATACAAATTAACACTATTTCAACGTGGCAGGACCACTTTTCAGATATGCTATATGCTGATTTTGGTGCTCAGCCACGCTGCTTGTTTGGGATGATCATCCATTCTTTTTTTTTTAAATGTGAACAATTCATGTGGTCCAGACAAAGTTTATGTTCACCTTAGGAGATGGGGGAGAACATCCTGCTTTCACTATTAAATCTTTAGCAATTCTGGCTGAAATTGTCCATTGAGTGCACCTTCTCTTCCAGCCCAAGGCACAGCTGGGCCTCAGAGGGTGCATTTGGGGTCCTGCCCCTCACACCCAGGGATGTGCTCTTTGTGCCAAAAGCAACTCCCCTGGCTGGTGAACAGTGTCACCAAAAGGAGGGATCAACCCAAGGAAGCAGCATCAAAAGCAGGGCACACCCCAAGGACAGTGCCACCCCCTGATGGGCGCATCCCTGGGCAGGTGTGACATCCCTCACAGGCAGAGAGAGAAGTGTGCACCTCAAGGACACTCTGACCCTTAGGAGGGTGTCACGCCAAGGATCTCTCTGACATGTGCCACCCCATGCCAGTCACACCACAAGGAGGGTGACCCAAAAGGAGGGTGTGCTCTAAGGACCATGTCCCCACATCAGGCAGGTGTACCCTCAAGGAGGGCAGACCCTAAGGGTGGAACCAGCCGAAGGAGAATGCCACTGTAGGCAGGGAGGGTGTACCTCGAGGACAGTGCCACCAAAGGAGGCTGTCACCCTTAGGCAGGCGCATGGCAATTGAAGGTGTACCTGGAGTACAGTGCCACCAGAGGACGATGTCCCTTGTGGCAGATGCTGCTCCGAAGGGTTGCCACCCCCAGCAGGTGCGGGGCAGTAGAGAAAGTGCCCCGAACAGTGTCACTGGAGAGGGCGTCACCCGCGGCAGGTGCAGGGCCATAGAGAATGTACCCCCGAACAGGGTCACCGGAGAGGGTGTCACCCCCAGCAGGGGCGTGGCGATAGAGAATATACCCCCGAACCGTGTCACCGGAGGAGAGTGTCACCCCCGGCAGGGGTGGGGCAATAGAGAAGGTACCCCCGAACAGGGTCACCGGAGAGGGTGTCACCCCCAGCAGGGGCGTGGCGATAGAGAATATACCCCCGAACCGTGTCACCGGAGGAGAGTGTCACCCCCGGCAGGGGTGGGGCAATAGAGAAGGTACCCCCGAACAGGGTCACCGGAGAGGGTGTCACCCCCAGCAGGGGCGTGGCGATAGAGAATATACCCCCGAACCGTGTCACCGGAGGAGAGTGTCACCCCCGGCAGGGGTGGGGCAATAGAGAAGGTACCCCCGAACAGGGTCACCGGAGAGGGTGTCACCCCCAGCAGGGGCGTGGCGATAGAGAATATACCCCCGAACCGTGTCACCGGAGGAGAGTGTCACCCCCGGCAGGGGTGGGGCAATAGAGAAGGTACCCCCGAACAGGGTCACCGGAGAGGGTGTCACCCCCCGCAGGTGCGTGGCGATAGAGAATATTCCCCCGAACAGTGTCACCGGAGGAGAGTGCCACCCCCGACAGGTGCATGGAAATAAAGGATGTACCCCCGAACAGTGTCACCGGAGGAGGGCGTCACCCCCGGCAGGTGCGTGGCAATAGAGAATATACCCCCGCACAGTGTCACCGGAGGAGAGTGTCACCCCCGGCAGGTGTGCGGCAATAGAGGATATACCCCCGACCGGTGTCATCCGGAGAGGGTCTCACCCTTGGCAGGTGCGTGGCAATAGAGAATATACCCCCGAACAGTGTCACCGGAGGAGAGTGT
>VWPU01008059.1:0-26646 GCA_013398955.1 Callaeas wilsoni | reverse complement strand
GTAAGCACATACCCCCCACCAGGGTCACCGGAGGAGGGTGTCACCCCTGGCAGGTGCACGGTAATAGAGAATGTACCCCCGACCAGTGTCATCTGGGGAGGGCGTCACCCCGGCAGGTGCCGCCCCCAAGGGGTGTGCCCCCGGCAGGTGCCCCCATCCCGCCGGTCCCCACCTGGCGGCGGCCGCCGCTCCCCGCCCCTCCGCGGCCGGGCCCGCTCCGCTCCGCTCCCCGCCCCGCCGGCCCGGCCCTGTGCATTGTGGTCCGGCGGCGGGGGGCGAACATGGCCGAGAAGCAGAAGCACGATGGGCGGGTGAAGATCGGCCACTACGTGCTGGGGGACACGCTGGGGGTCGGCACCTTCGGCAAAGTCAAGAGCTGAGTACCGCGGCCGCGGGCGGGGCCGGGCCGGGCCGGGTGCGCCCCTCGCCGCCGCCTCCCTCCTGCCGCTCCCGCGGCCTCCGCGCCGGCATCCCCTCCCTTCCCTCTGCTGCCGCTCCCTCGGCGGCTCCTCTCAGCATCCCCGGGGGGAGAGCGGCCGGCGGAGCCGTTCCCGGGGCACGCAGGCGGGGCGGCGGCCGCCGCCCGGGGCGGAGATGCGGCGGTGGCGGGCGGCTGGTGGGAGATGCGGCTCTCGTCCCTCGGTGGTCCGGGCTGTCGCAGCCCCCGGAGCCCGTGAGCAGGACCCTCCAAAACTTTGCTCCCGCGCTCCGAGGGAGGTGATGGGGAGGCTGAGGCGCGCACCGGCATCCTGCCCCTGGGTCCCGGGAATGCGCTCCTCGCTCCTTCCCTTCCCGAGGGGCGGCAGGTGCTCCGGGAGGGCTCCTGCAGCCGGGGGAGAAGGGGGTTTGTGCTGTCGTCCCTCCGAGCGTCGTCCCGCGGAGCCGAGCGCGCCCCGCAGCCCCGGAGCGGCTCCCGCGGGCATGGAGGGGCCGCGGCGGGCGGGGATGAGCGAGCTGCGGGTTCACCTGGGGAAGGGAAGGCTCCAAAGCGACCTTAGAGCACCTTCCAGCGCCTAAATGGGCTGCAGGAGAGCTGGAGAGGGACTTCTGGCAGGGCGTGGAGTGGTGGGACGAGGGGAATGGCTTCATGCTGGCAGAGGGCAGGGTTAGATGAAATTTTGGGGAGAAATTGTTGCCTATGAGAGTGCTGAGGCCCCGGCACAGGTTGCCCAGAGAAGCTGTGGCTGCCCCATCCCTGGAAGTGTTCAAAGCCGGGTTGGACAGGGCTTGGAGCAACCCGGGATAGTGAGAGGTGTCCCTGCCCATGGCAGGGGGTGGAATGAGATGAGCTTTAAGATCTCTTCCAACCCAAACTGTTCCAGGATCGCAGGATGGGGGCATTGTGTCAGGCTGGGGCTCCGCACAGGGGTTCCTTGGCCAGTCACGCCAGAGCAGCCAACTCATACTCTGAAGGCACCAGCTTTGCTTTACCTGGCTGTGAGGTTTGCAAATATTTGTATTTCTTTTTCCTGTGAATTCTGCCATTATGTGCAAATTTAATTTTTTTAAACAAGATACTAAAAAACCAGAAAACCAACAAAATTCAGTGTCTCAGCTGTGTTTCCCAGTAGGAAATGGAGTTAGCTCGAGCCGGGGGAGCAGCTGCCCCACTCAGTGTCCCCCCACCCCATTGGGATGTGGCCGGGCAAAGGGGTGCTGTGCTTGCCCTCAGCGCCTGGAGTTTTAAAATAAACCCAAACTGACAGCAGATGAAAGAAACCACCACAACCACTGCAGCTAAGTCCACCTGTGGCCATTAATCACGCCCCTAAAAATATATTGCTGTGTTTAATCCCAAACCACAGATTTACTGTCTGAAGAATTATCAGAATAAATACTTCTAACAGTAAGGACCATTTAAATCTCTCATGTTTGCTAGCAAACCTTGAAAATTGCTCCAAAAGCTGTTTTTTTCCTTGCAGACCAATTTAAACCTGCCAACAATAGCTTTTTTTCCCCTTAACTAGCACAAATACCCCCTACCCCACCTATGACCGAAGTTTGGTAAAAATGGGCATTTTCCAAAGAAATATTTCAAATAACATAGAAGAGATTTCCTAGCTCAAAATCCTTTATAGGTGAGTAGTGCCATTTATATGGTTTTTTTTTTCCCCTTACTATTTTGCCTACAACTGACATGTGAAGTTTGTACTTGAGGCTGGGAACTGAAGTGAAGAAATGGAATCTCCCATTTATACAGAATTACAGCATTTTAATCTAATGAGCTTTAGAAAAAGTTGTATTCACATGAGAAAAGTGAAGAGGTGTTTGTGGATTGATTCAAGCATTGTGTGTTGGGCATAATAATTGTTTTTTCAGTGAGAAGTCACGTGCCATCAGTGACTTTTCTTGTTGTTGATGTGTTTTCTTCAAATTCTGCCTTGCACAAGGTTTTGTTTTAGGCACTTTTCCCTGCCTTACTCCTCAAAGTTAAGAAATCGTAATTTACAATTCTTGAGGATTATTGTTATTAAGGAGATAAGAAAATGGCAATGAAAGGGAGGATTTAGTGACTTGGGGTACGAACTAGAGCTTGAACTCATGGCTGGAGCTGAGTAGTCATTTTGAGCCATCAGAAGGCAGAGATGTGACAGAGGAGGACTCAGCTGGGGACAGGCTCAGCATTGCCGGGGTCACCAGGGAACTGATCCTCCTAAAAACTGGCTGAACACTGCAAGAAACTGTTGTGTTTTAAGCCCATTCAGTTTCTTGATCTCATTTACAGAAAGTCCACACCAGGCAGGGAGGGGAGCAAATAGGATGGCAGATGAGGGCAGGATTGTGGTGATAATGCTGAAATCCCATCTGGAAATGGTGATGAGGACACAGCATCTGTCAGAGGAGAGGAAGGTGGCAGGAGCTGGTGTGGTGGATGGACAGGAGGTGTCATGTCCAGGTTTGAAGTTACCACACAGCATTTTTGCCAAATTACTCATTTTCCCTGTCCTCCGCACCAAAGATAAGGATAATTTGCAGAAACAGAACTGTGGAGAAGATCTTGGATTTGGAGTTTAGCAAAGCTTTGGAGGAAGGAGGTGGCATCTCCTCCGCTGGGGGTTGGTAAGAACAGATTAGACAAACCGTGTTTGCCGTGGGCACGTCCCACCCTGTGGGTCCCCAGAACTCTCCCGTGAGCACAGCCCTCTCACAGCGAGGTTCACAGTGGGTGCAGCCTGGAGAGCTTCAGTCAAAATCCAGCAGAGTAACCCAAATATTTTTTCCATATGATGCCACCCGCAGCATCCCTGGGGACCTTGGTGGATTCTTTCCCACCAAAGGGACGGATTTGCTGTCCCTCAAGGACTGGCAGTGCTTGGGTTGTGTTTGTGTTGGTTGTGATGGCACCTCCATGGGCTCCAGGCGGGATCAGAGCCCATTTTTCCCAGGCACTGTGGCATTGCTGCTGGAAGACAAACTTTGAGTCAGAGGGAAGATGAACTAAAGGAGACTGAGCAGATGAAGGGAAGGAGGATAGAACACACAAGCAAGTGGTGCTGGGGCAGAATTAATACAGCATTGCTAAATATATGCTTTGGATGGATTTCATTTTTAACTTTGGGCTGAGATAAGAGCCAGCACAGCTGATAGGAAAGGAGTTTCCTCACCTCTCCACAAGCTTCTACATTGCCCTGAAGCATTTGCAAAAATGTTAACTGCTTGTGCTGCCTGAGCTGGTAGGATAAAGAAAGTGATGTAAAACCCATGCTGTCAAGGGGTTTTAATTATTATCTGTGCTCATGGTGCTATAATCACTATTCCTCCTCATTTTTTTCTCTTATACAAATAAGTAAATGAGAAGAGTCTCCTTTCCACTTTTTTAACCCGGGGAGGCAGTGAGAGGGAAGGAGGAGGTGTCCTCACCACCAGCCAAGGCCACCACTGCCCACCCTTGGGGTGAGGATCCTCTTCCATGCCTGTGGGAGGCATGGGACCTGCCCCTCACTCCTGGGGTGATCCCGGGGGTCAGAGACAGTGACTCTGTGAGCAGAGGGAGGGTTGTCCTTACTGCCCATGTCAAAATTCCTGCAGCTACAGAGAGCCCTCAAGGGCTTGAAAGTCTCCCACCACGTAGGAAGCTGTGTTCCCTCTTTGTCTCTCTCTCACCGAGGTCAAGGAGGCTTAACAAGTCACTGGGGACAGAAACAATAATATCTCTGTATCTAATGCTTACTGTAAGCAAAAGATGGATTACAAAATGGGCTGTTTATTTTTAATTATTAATGTGTTTGTGCTAGCAAACCTTTGCAGAGTTGCACATTGTTTGTCACGGATGGGAAAGAGGATGAACTATTTGGCAATAGTATTAAAAACAATAATTATTCATTCTGGGCATGGCCATTTTTTTTCCCTCCCAAGTGTATAATAAAAATTTTTCAAAGCATATGCTGAGGCACGGCCAGAAAGTGTTGTCCTGAAACAAAGGGTGGCAGAAATCAGGGTTTGCCTCCTAGTTCAGTGAAAAAACTTCGCTTTACCTCCCTACAGCACTGCCCTGCTCTCCTCTCCCCAAGGATTCACCAGGGAAAATGCCTCCCTGGACTATTTACAGCACTCTCCTTGCACTGCACCAGAGGAATTATCTGCCTCCTCCAGCCCTCAGCTAATCCCTAAATTGCATCTCTGCTGCAAAGCTGAGTTTATTTTCATTCCACCATCTAGTAGTTTTAAGTATTACGAGGAATAAAATGGACATGCAAAGTGGTGCTTTAATTTTCAAGGGCAGTAAAGTGTTTTATTTTTAGGATGCTCTTATTGAGGAAAGAATCTCTGGCAGGTCTTATCTGGTGGCTAATAATAGTGACCTGGTGTGCCCTGAGTGCTGCTGCCCTGCCCTTCTCACGCCTCCTGCTTACCCCGGGCTTCTTCTGATCAGCTCATTAGGGCTGCCAAAATTACAGGCTCTAATAATGTAATAACAAGGTTTGCTCGCAATAATTAACTCCTTGCACCGTGTGTTATTACTGGAAGGGTGACGTTCGTAATTACAGAGCACAAATATTTACTGTAAGCAGGTTTTTCTGTGCAGGCTTTAGGAAACCATCCGTGTGTCACCCTGTCGAATATCCCATCGGAAAATACTGAGAAGGGGTAGCTCATGGTCTGAGAACCCTTTTTGGATAGAAACACCCCGTTTTCAAGCTCTTTTCTGCTCTCAACTTCAATATAAATCTCGCTTCCTGGGAGCTTTTTATTTTTTGTGTGGTCTGTTTATTGATAACAAATGGATCCCACGCTGAATTCGTTTCACATCATTAAGTACAATTCCCCCAGTGACAGTGGGGCTGCTCCTCCTAGTTTGTGGTTATGGTTTTTCCCTGAACACAGGAGATAAACATCAGCATCTCAATGCACCAAGTGCATTTTTAAAAAAGCCCCGTATTGAAGTTTGCATCTTTCCTGAAAGCAGAATTTGCTCCTGCAGTCCAGCGGTGTTCCTGCAGCTTGTCATCAAAGCAAGAAGCATGCTGGAGGAAGTATAAATAGAAATTCATTTTAGTAATGCAAATCCCGCAGTCCTATTTTGGGCAGGGAAAATCCCCATACTATTTTTTTAAAAAAGAAGTGTGATGGTCTAGTTTTAAGACTGGGTTTATGAGGGATTTTGTCAACCAGTGTGTTATGGTGGAGATTCTCCTCTGCCATTTAAATATATCTGTTTCTGATTAATCTAGCTTTTACATGCTATAAATCCTTGCAAATTAGCTTGGGGTATGACCTCCTCCAGCAACTCGCTCTGTTTTGTTTAGTGGAGTGGTTTTGGCAGATAATTCCCCTCTCTTCTGCCTTCTATGACTCCACTGGGAAAACAGTGAAGAGACAAAAACTTTAAAATATTTCACACCCTCATCTTTTGCTTTTTTCCCTTCAGAAGTGGCTTTTTGCTTGTAGTGTCCTAAACTGCTTGCGTGAGCCCCGCCGCAGTGTTCAGTGACTTTGCAATGCTCTCTCTCTCTCTGATAGTTGGTGAACACCAGCTGACGGGGCACAAAGTAGCAGTAAAAATACTGAACAGGCAGAAAATCCGCAGCCTGGATGTGGTGGGGAAGATCAAACGGGAAATTCAAAACCTGAAGCTCTTCCGGCACCCTCACATTATCAAACTGTGAGTACCCTCCCTCCTCTGTGCACAAAGACCTCTCATACACAGTTCGCTGCCTTTCAGGAGATGGATCAGAGCAGTAAAAAATGTGTTTGGTCAAGTTTTTGTCTGTTAGATCATCCACTGGCACAGGTTTTCCAGAGAGGCTGTGGCTGTCCCGTCCCTGGAAGTGTCCAAGGCCAGGTTGGATGGGGCTCTAAACAGCCTGGGCTAGTGGAAGGTGTCCCTGCCCATGGCAGGGCTTGGAGCTGGATGAGCTTTAATGTCCCTTCCAACCCAAACCATTCTGTGATTCCATGAATTGCAGCATGGTCAGGCTCTGAGAGTGAAACCTTGGCCTCGAGTCAATAGGATTTATGTTTTAATGGACTGATTATCCAGAGCTTAAAAGAACATTTTTTTTCCAAATTTATTATTCAGACGTAAGTTTTCAAAGTCGCCACTTTGATGAACCTGAGTTTGGGTCGTAAATCAGCACCTGCACTGCAGCCTCTGGGATTCCTGCTCAATCCCCAGTTTGTGCAGCCAGCCCACATTAATGAGGCACTCGATAATATCTTTGGCATTCCTATAAAAGAAAGCTGTTGAATGCTAACTGCAAGGGTAAGTTGACATTTAGGTCAGCCTTAAAACTGGCATGAGATATAGCAAATACCTGAGACTTAGAGGCAAGGGAAAACAAATTCTCTCTGCAGTTAAATAACTAACCATGCAGCAACTGTTGACTTTAGAGTGACTTCACAGTTCCATGGATTTATTGGAGAACAGATTGGTATTATTTCATGAAAAAAGCGCCAGCAAGGCTCCTCAGCTGTGTGCCCAGCATCCTGAAAGTCAAATCCTGTTCACACATTTGTCAAAGCAATAAAAATTAAGTCCAGTTTGACAATATCTGTGTCCTGTGGTACATACTGCATTCGTGAAATGCAGTGATAAAGATGTGAGGAGACTGGGGCACACAAACCTCTTTCAATAAGTTTTTAAATGTATATTAAAGAAATATTGGGGCAATTAACAGCAACCTAGATGTCTGGGTCCAAAGCTCTTCAGAAAAATGAGGTTCATGGGATTGATCTTTATGGGACTATCCCATGTTCCCTTGCCAGCCTCTGAAAATTGCTGAAATCTCTTTGTTTCAAATTACAACCCAGCTGTAAAAATTCATGAAATTCATTTGCAGAAAAAAAAAAGAAGCAAACAACAACAAAACAATGAATCTGCAATAAAAGAGAGGGAGGTTCCAGCTGGTGCTGCTGTGAATTCCTGGGGCTGCATTGACCTCAGCTGATCACTGGCAGTTTATTCCAGCTGGGACACTGAAATGCCTTTGCAGCACTCAGGGATCATTCTGAAGGAAAATGGAGAATAAATCTGCATGTTGAAGGTGATACTCTGGGTTTTTCCCCCCATTCTAGAATATAGAGGGATTTAATATTTGAAAAATAACTTCAGGGAGCCTCCTTTTTGTTTCTGTACCTGTCCAGAGGAAGCTCTCTCTAGTGCCTAGAGTTCTTTATCTTCTTTTTTCTTGATATGAGGGGAAAGCAGATGGATCTTCTCCCTGCCCCCGGCTAACCAGGACTTCATTTCTAAAGCTGTTGTTGCAGATCTTACCCAAAATGGAAATTTGAAAGTCAGGGCAGTCCTAAATGTGATAAGATTGCCTGGCAGATATTTCAGAGGATTATTTAAAGGGCTGAGGGAAGATCATAGGTCTGGAAAAGAGGTCCTTTCACAGACAAGTGAAAGATTATTCTGGAAACAAGAGATGGCTTTTCAGAAGTGGAAGGCAGTTACAAATGCAAGATCCAAACAAATTCTTATTTGAAGCGTTGCTGTGGAATTAATAATCCCTTTAAAAGTCTTTCCCTCTTCTTAATTAGGTACTTTTTCTAAACCTCCTTGTTGTTTTTGAAGGTACCAGGTCATCAGCACACCAACAGACTTCTTCATGGTCATGGAATACGTGTCCGGCGGGGAATTGTTTGATTACATCTGTAAGCACGGACGTGTAAGTGCCAGTCCCGAGTCAGCCCAGACACTTGTGTGGGAGGAGGATGGTGTTCAGGAGCAAAATGCCTGCTCGAGGGAGCACGGTTAAGGTTAAGGCCCAAAATAGAAGTTGCTTCACAGCAACCCCATCTGGGGTGTCTCGTACAGGCTCGCACAAAACTTGTGTGTGATTTTTCGCAACGTTCTCTGGTGTAGATTTGATCCTCAAACCAAAATATCCAAGGTAATGTGTTGCGTAGGGCAAATATTTGGAAAAATGGCTTATTTTCGTGATTTTTAGCTATGGGTTGCCTGTCAAAATCCCCACGGTTCAGCAGCAAATTTATGGCGTGGGAGGGGAGGACCACTTGGTGTGGTCTCTGCCCTGGTCATTCACCCCTCCCAGACCCTCCTCTTGGTTCCATGTCAGGTTCTTTGAAGGCTTCTCAAGGATGTGGCTTATCTGAACAACATTTTCAGATGCCAGCAGTCCCACTGGGTGTAAATCACCTGAGGCGTGCATTGGGCCTGGGAAATGTGAGATTTTGGTTACAAACAAAATCATTGGTGTCTGCCCTGTGGAGCAGTTGCAGGGCAAGGAGGTAAAAATGGTCCAAATGGACATCCAGAATAAGGCTTCAGGTGAAGGATCAGCCCATCACACGTTCCCTCTCTGTGCCACAAAATCAATGCATTTACAGCAGATTAGTTAGATTAGTGCAGTGGTCAATGCAGCTGACTCAATTTTCTTTTCTATGAACGGTTCTGATTTCTCACACATTTCACCCATCTGGATCTTTTCAGTGACTAATTTGGATCTTTTCTAAACTTTTGCATTCATAAACTCAGTTTTTCATGAAGGAAGTCTTTTGGAATTCATCAGTAAAAATAATAATTGTAAATACAGTTTCTCTAATATAGCTCATTCAACTTTATAGCTGTAAAGGTAATTAAAATCACCACAGTATTCCAGCTTCACCTGTTGCTTCCAGAGGAAGTCCATGAGGAATTGCTCCCAGCGACATCCTCTGTGGTGTTTTGTCCAGCCTGGATCTGTACCAGTCCCCTTGGGACAGCAGGCCATTTTCTGATAGGTGCCACCTTTACGTTCTTGTTGACAGCTCAGCTAAACCGAGGTCTCACCTTTCATCTCTGGGCTGTATCACTTGCAAACACTGGCACATTGTAAAACACAGGGGTGAGAAATCTGCTTTATTCACTGCTTCTGGTCGCAGGCACGCTGGGATTTTCTCTCTGCACCCTGGAAGCTTTTGGCTCCTTGCTAAGTCAAACCTTCCCTTGCCAGCTCTGCGTGCACACCAACCTCCAGGGCTGTTCCCTTTGCTGTTCCCACAGGTCGAGGAGGCAGAAGCTCGGCGCCTTTTCCAGCAGATCCTCTCTGCAGTGGATTACTGCCACAGGCACATGGTTGTGCACAGGGACCTGAAGCCAGAGAACGTGCTGCTGGATGCACACATGAATGCAAAGATAGCAGATTTTGGTACGTGACCCCAGCAGCATTCCAGAGGCGCCGCTGGAGCGTGGCCGTGGAGCAGCCGTACGGAGCCCAGAGCCTGCTGCCCCAACCACCACCAGCTGCTGCCTCTGGAAAGCCCACGCTTCTAAACACTCACCTTCCTGCAGCAGCAGGGATTACTTCTTGCAGGCTGCTCCTGTACTGGCACTGAGAATGGAGCAGCGAAGTAATTTGTAAATCTCTGCTGTGTTTTAGTGTAATCGCCCGACATAAAATTTACCTAATTTATGTTTGAGGCAGACTCGGCGCAGCTAATGCAGGGTGAGCTGGCTGCGTGTGTTTATTTTCGTGCATGTTCTCCCTCTGTTTGGCCATGTGCTCTTGGCCTCAGTTCATTTCACAACGAGCAGTAACAGGAGTCTCTAAGTGGCATTACGGTTTGAAATCCATTAAAATACCTGGGCTGCCGACTGTCCCGGTGAGTCCTTTCTAGCAGTGTGAATCCTTCTGAAGATTTACCCACTTCACAGCCCCACCCAATTCCCATATGAATTAAGTGCTCTGGGCTGAATTATGTCTTTTTTTCCTCTGTGCTCTGGGATTTGCTACTTAGAGGAGCAAAATTAGCCTGGAGTGAATATTTTCTGGTTGGGTATGAAAAAAACCAACAAACCAACAAAAAATAAAACAACAACAACAGTAATAACAAAGGTAATAATTTTCAAATCAGTTCAGAGAAGTCTATCTATATCAACAGCTCCTTTCCAAATATCCCACTCCACTTCCCTGCCTTCCCTCTGTGTGACACGGAGTCCAGCGTGTCTGGACCTTCAGATCAAACATCAATGTATAATAAGCATTTTGGTTTTAGGACTGTCCAACATGATGTCAGATGGTGAATTTCTACGCACCAGCTGTGGTTCCCCAAATTATGCAGCCCCTGAAGTCATCTCTGGAAGGTAAGACATTCCATTTCTAATCAGAGTCTGTGTGAGCACAGAGTTTAAATTTGTTCTTGGTATTGGAAACAGCTTTGCATATCTAGTAAAAGCATCTGAATCCTTCCAACCTGGATTTTGTGTTTGGGTGAATCTGTTGGCAAAGATCTGAAGGTTTTCTTGGTTATTTTACTTCTCAGTAGCTGTAATAGCAGACTGTGTTTTGTTATAGGTCTTTACTTTGGAGGAATTATTAATACCAGATGTTGACTGTTTATATTGCTAATTAAAGAGGGTGAAAATGACTCTTTGGATGCAAATACTGAGGTTCCAGGTGGAAAGGCTTTTCCAGGCCACCTCCTCCTCTCCTGCCCACCTGTAATATAAAACATGATGTTAATGAGGAAAACCATTTGCTAACAAAAGAACCAGGAAGATCTTTAATCACTTCCCAACACTTGTACTGAAAATACTTGTCTTCTGGTTCCTTAAGCTTGGGGTTTTTGGCTATGGCAGTAGGTTCAACCTTCAGAGCTTTGTTTTGAACTGATTCATTGAATTGACGAACCTCCTCTGTGGCTGCATCTCTCAGCATGAAAGGTCTGTACTGCACATGGAGTGTTGAGCACACTCCACAAGGTTGAATTGCACTTTTACATATTGATATAGAAGTGTTGCCTCCTATATTTTGCTGTCAGGAACAGAAATTACATAGAATGTGCATTTTCCCCTGATTTTCTCTGTAATAGCTTAGCAAGGATTGCAAATATAGGTTTTCAAATTTCAAGTCCTCTGAATGGTCCTTCAAACCACCCATCTCATTATCTGCCCCTTTTTTTCGAATCTCCCTTTGCCATGAGCTTTACTTTTCCTAATCCAATGTCTTTTTGCCTACAACTGTAGCTCTTAAATAGGACATTTAGTTCAGAATGTGTTTGCTGTGACTGTGATTATTTTATCCCTGTTTACACCAGAGCAAGTGTTGGCAGAGCATCCTAGGAATTAGACTAGCATCCAGGAACCCTGTTTTGACTACAGCTCTGTGTGTGAAACCAAGTAAATCCTCATTGTCAAGAAGGGGACAAAGCCAGAAACTACTGGGATTCCAAAAAAATCTTAATAGTATTTCCATCTCAGTGAAGGCCAGACACATGTTTTTCAATTTGTATAAGAGACAAGGCACATGGCAGATCAGCAGGAAGGGTTCAGTCCCTGAGTGTTCCAAGGGTACAGACAATGCAGCTTAGTAACAACAAAAGTGAGAAGGAAAACCAAAACCAAGCTCACGTGTTGCACTTTTTCACTGGCTGCAGCTGCATCCCTCCCTCATCACTCCCTCCTGCAGTCTCAGGGCTGCCTGAGCTTCATGCCCCTGTGCCAAGCTGGCCTCTTCTCAGAGCTGCAGCAGCGAGTGGGAGCTGCATTTGAGGGGGACAGGCACAATCCCCCCTTTCTGCCTTGCTGGTGGGTGTGTGGGGCAGGGGGAGCTGACTCCTGGCTCCTGCTGCCTTCCCTGCTAGAGCACAAAAGCAGTAGAGCATAACAGCTCAGGTTTCAGAGCCATAAAAGTGCATCTCATTTGGGCTTAAAAGTCCAAAAGACTGTTCAGGCAGTGCAGTTATCAGCAAAAAAATCAGGCTTCTGATCCGTGGGAGCTGAGCATGGAGGCAGGGTTGAGAGGGCATCCAGCTGATCCTCTGCCTTTTCAAAATTACTTTGCTGCTGTCCCTTGGCCTCAGCAGGGAAAGTCTCACCCTTGGACAAGTAGACCAAGTGTTTTGAGGGTGTTCAGAGAATGGCCACGTGCATGACCAGCATGATTCCTGCACTGATGTGTCTGCAGCGATGCTTTCCAGGAGGAGCAAGTGCAGGATGCTGAGGCTTCATGAAGAGACTTCTGTATTTGCATTTCAACCTCTGTGTTTTGGTAGGGCCTCACAGCCCAAGGGGAAGTGTTGCCTCCCAAAATCTCTGGGGAAGCACCAGTTGTAGCAAAAGGAGATAATCAGGAGCAGCAAAACTCTGTATTTGGGGTGTCCTGAGTTGGTGATGGCAGAGAGCACATTTGGCGGCTTGTCGGAAGCGGGAGCACTTAGATACCAGCACACCAAAAATAAACACTCAGAGACAGAGTATCTGCTGCTGTTTGATCTGCCTCGTTCAATGAACAGAAATTTCTGGCTGACCCCTCGGGGCAAAGGAGCAAACAGCCTGGCAGAGCTCTTGGAAATGCGGGGTTTGGCTTTTTGGAGAGTTTGATGGAGGCAGGAGTGTACACAGGAGTGTGGGCAGCCAGTGCCAGCTCTGCCATACATTTCCCTGAGTAGCTTTGGCTGAGGCAGATTTGGTCTGGGGGGAACCCGATGCTCAGCCCTGGTGTGGGCTGGAGCTCTGGCCCTGGTGGAGCTGGGTGCCCCCACCTGCACCCTGACAGAGGAGAGGATGGTGGTGACAGCTTTCTCCTGCCCTTGCCCTCGTGCAGGCTCTATGCTGGCCCAGAGGTGGACATCTGGAGCTGTGGTGTCATCCTCTACGCCCTGCTGTGTGGCACTCTGCCTTTTGACGACGAGCACGTCCCCACCCTGTTCAAGAAGATCCGCGGGGGAGTGTTTTACATCCCTGAATACCTCAACCGCTCCGTGGCCACGCTCCTCATGCACATGCTGCAGGTGGACCCCCTCAAACGAGCCACCATCAAGGACATCAGGTCAGCTCAGGTGGGCTGGGGTGGGCTGGCTGCCTGTGGGGGTCTCTGCTGACTGTCCTGGGGGGTCACCTGCTGGCAGGTGGGCAGGGTGGGTTTTAGGAGTAGTCAGCTAATCCAGATGGTTTTTGTCCCAAGTGGTTCAAGGAGCAGCCCTGCACCCTTCTGTGCTGGTTGGAAGTGGGTGATGATGAACAGGACGATGATTTTTTAATATATTTTATATACAAATATTTAAAATTCTATTTTATTGCATTATAAAATAGCCTTAAAAATCTCTTAACAGCACTTAGCAAAACCAGCTATAGCATGCAATAATCCTAAGAACTTAATATCCAACAGCCATTTTTCATTGCTTTATTTCAAGACCACGTCCCTCTGGGTACCAGATAAAGAGGATAATCATTGTACTTACTGTATATCCAATAGAAAAGGGGGAGAAACCCAAGGATTACTAATTTAATATGTAAATATTGGATGGATTACATCTAGGTAGTGGGCTAAGCATAAACATAATTACTAGGGCTTCCAGGAATTCTCAGGTTTTTAATGCATTTTCAATGGATGGCCTTAACTTTACCCTTCAAGTAAACCCATGAAGACTTCCTTTTTTATTTCTTAATTCCTTAGGATTAGAGGATTTCATTACACATTAGAGCAGCAGCACAGGTGGTGAGATTACAGTCGATATGTACAACCTACAGACAAGGCACTGCATGGCTTTTAGACATTTAATTACCATTGACTTCATTGTAAATCAGTGGGAATTGGATAGCTTCGATGCTCTGTGTCCCTGTCAGGCCCATGAGAATCCCAAAGTGTAAGAATCTTGGAAGTGCTGAGGTCTTACTTCGCAGCCCAGTGTGCAGAGTGTCATCGCTGCCCCAGTACCAGGCTGGGTTTTGCTCCCAGTTTGTCAGCCGAGGTTTATCCTTGGCTGGTCGCGGTTCCCCCGTCTTGCTCCACGCAAAGCTCACGGTGGCTCCCCTCTGCCTTCCCCAGGGAACACGAGTGGTTCAAGGAGGAGCTGCCCAGTTACCTGTTCCCAGAGGACCCTTCCTACGACGCCACGGTCATCGACGACGACGCGGTGCGGGAGGTGTGCGAGAAGTTCGAGTGCACCGAGTCGGAGGTGATGAACAGCCTGTACAGCGGGGACCCCCAGGACCAGCTGGCCGTGGCCTATCACCTGGTCATCGACAACCGCCGCATCATGAACCAGGCCAGCGAGTTCTACCTGGCCTCCAGCCCCCCCACCGGCTCCTTCATGGACGACAGCGCCCTGCAAATCCCCCCGGGCGTGAAGCCGCACCCCGAGCGGATGCCGCCGCTCATCGCGGACAGCCCCAAAGCCCGGTGTCCTTTGGACGCCCTCAACACCACCAAGCCAAAGCCCCTGACCGTCAAAAAGGCCAAGTGGCACCTGGGGATCCGCAGCCAGAGCAAACCCTATGACATTATGGCCGAGGTGTACCGGGCGATGAAGCAGCTGGACTTCGAGTGGAAGGTAGGGAGTGCTGGTGCTCTGGGGTGCGTTTCCAGTGTCCTTTATCCCTTCAGCTCAGGGAGCTTTGTAAGTGTGGTTACAGCCTCACCTGTTTCCAGATAAATGCTCCCACTGATGCCTTGTAGAGGCTGACCTGGAACAGAGGCTGGACAGAGTGAAAGGATAAAGGGTAGGTATTTACGGAAAGGCCTTCCGAGGGCACACCTTGGGCAGTGCAGGAGTCTCGCAGAGACTGCACCCAGGATGGACGACAGTCACATGTTTTTCAGACAGATGTAAGTTTTGTCCATTTGCATATCAGAGGTTAATGGTCCATTACAGCTTCAGGCATTGCAGTCCCATTCTCTCAGTTTGCTCCCCCCAACTCACTTTTGTTTCCGTTTCTCGGGGCCTGAGACAGTGAGGTGTCCTTGATTCTCAGGCCTGGCGAGGAATTGTTGTGTCTGACCAAAATGGGGAAAGCAGTAGCTAACACTCTGTATGGAGCTCAGAGTGACACACTAAAGAATTGCAGGATTACAATTATATGAAAATATAAAAGCTAAAATCCTAAGGCGTCACCGCCTTGTGATCATCCCTGCTATTCCTTGTCAAGGCAAACTTGCTGAATTAAGGTGCCAGCAATGCTTTGGTGTCTGTGGTGTTTATTTGTGGCATGAAATAAGGGTTTTCTTTCTGAGCGCTCAAAGGCTTTGGCTGGAAAGATGATTCTGCCTCATTTAGCTGCAGGGATAAGAGGAGCTGTTCACATTTCTAATTTTAGTGGCTAATTCCTTGCGAGGTCATCTCGAGTGCTCCTAAGCAAAGAAGCTCTCATTATTTCTGCCTGGTGCTGTCAGGACTGAAATGCTGAAATGGCACAGTATGCATTGTCCTGAAGGATGCACAGATGAGGGGCAGGGGGCCTTGGGTGCAGGATTTGTATCATGGATGTGGTGGCCTTTGCCTTGATGGAGATGCAGCAGTGCTCACGGACCAGATATGTTTTCAGACACTTATTGCTTCCTCAGTTTAGGGCTCAGCTTCTTGATTTAAACCCAGATGTTTTAGTTGACAGTACTCACTGCAGCTATTTCTCCAGGGCTATGCAAGATTTAGTCACAGTCTTTTTCAAAGTTGGAATAATAAATCCCTAAGTTAGCCCTGGATCTCTGCTGCTGTGCCTGACTCCCTAAATCCTGGTGCAGCCCTTGAGGTGAACTCTCCTGGCTCGTGGCCTTTGGCAGCAGCGTCATGCGAGCATCAGGAGCAAGGTAAGGAGAATTTCAGCCCAGATCGTCATCATCAGAGGAGTTCCCCTCCTCCCTCCAGGTCCCAAGTGTTGTACTGTGTGAATTTCACTGTGCTGCTTCGTTGTAACCTCCTGACTCCTCCTTATTTTTGTTAATATTACATCTTTAAAGCCAACTAGCTTCCAGAAACCCGATTTCCCTGCACTAGGCAGGAGAGGGACCATAGCCAGGTGCATTTGCCCACACCACTCAGACGTTTGTTAGCTGCATGGTTTTACAGAGAGTGAACAAACCTGCTGTATTTCTGGTACAGCCTCACAAACCAAGTCAGCCCAACGTCTTTGTGTAGGCAGTGGAGCTTATTTCGTACGGGGAGGTTTCACAATAGTCTTTCCCACCCTAAGAATAACTTCAGATGCGACTCTTCATCAGAATTAACTCTCCCATCCACACAGTTGCTTCATAAATATAGCACAGAGAAAAGATCTCATTGTAAATGAGATGCAGCAGATTGTGAGGTGGGAAGCAGGGAGGGGAAATACACGGCTTGAGGCTGATCCACAAACGCTGGGTTTAGCTGTGCTGATGGGAGAGGTTGCTCTGCCCAGCTTGCCCTGGTTTCATGGACACTGCGTGTGTGTGTGTGGGTCCACGAGTGCACTTTTTGGCTCATATGGCTGTGGCTGCTGGTGAGGGAGGAGCAAAATCAGTTTTGTGCCTGGCAGATGGGTCATCATAGCTTCCTCTGCCAGCAGCTGGTGAATCAGAGCCCTAAGAAGAATATTTAAAGATAGGAGGAAATGAAGCCATTTGCTTCATTTTATAGGCATTGTCCTTTTGAGAAACTGTTTTTCCCAGAAGATGTCTTGCTCGTATTTAGAAAAAATAAGGAAAGAAGTGTTCCTCTTGCTGCCTGGAAGGCCCCTGCTGAGGGCAGGTTTCCCATTGCAGGTGGTGAACGCCTACCACCTGCGGGTGCGCCGCAAGAACCCCGTGACCGGCAATTACGTGAAGATGAGCCTGCAGCTCTACCAGGTGGACAACCGCAGCTATCTGCTGGACTTCAAAAGCATCGATGGTGAGTAGGAGATGGAGAACACGTAGAAGGGCAAGGCTGGAAGTTTAAGAACCATCCTCTGCATTTTGAAGCACTTAGGCGGTCAAGTTGATAAAAGCCCTTTCGAGCCATTCATCCCCGCTGCTGTTCCCATTTCCTTACCACGCTTGCACTGCAGCTGCCAAACTAATCCCACTTTTTCTCTTTTCTTCCTTTTTTTTTTGGCTTTTCAAGACGAGGTGATGGAGCAGAGGTCTGGCTCCTCCACGCCCCAGCGCTCCTGCTCGGCCGCGGGCTTGCACCGGCCGCGCCTGAGCATCGACGCGGCCGCGGCCACCGAGTGCCAGTCGCTGATGGGCTCCCTGAGCGGCTCCTTCGTGGGCAGCATCCCCTCGGTGCCCCCGCGCCTGGGCAGCCACACCATGGACTTCTTTGAGATGTGTGCCAGCCTCATCATGGCCCTGGCCCGCTGATGGCACCAGCGTCGCGCTGTGAGGATCCGCACTGACTCGTCCGCCCCTCGTTTCTTTTGCTTCGTTGTTCTTCCTCCTCCTCCCCTCACCACCCCACGGCCTGTGGCACAGAGCCAAGCCCAGACTCAAAACATGCTCCCCTCTGACAAGGCAGGGAGGAAATCAACTTCATTTCTCTCCTTGTGCCTGGTGAAATGTATCCAGTACCCTTTTTTTTCAACCTAGTGGGAAATGTCGAGGCTGTAAAGTAACAAACGTATGGCTGAGCTTTTGGAAAACACCTTCCCCTTGGTTCATCCTGAGGTAATGGAGGCATAGCCAAGCTTCCTGCAGGGAGGTTGATGTTTCCCTGATGCTGTGCAGAGCAGGGGCAGGATAGGCTGAGCCAGGCGGAAGGTGTTGACCAGGAGCTCTGTGAAATGGAGCGGAGGGGTGATGAAGCAGCTCTGCAGTGCTCACACCCGGGTACCGGCTTCTCTAACACTTTTCTCCCCAAAGCAGCAGCTGCTCAGATGCTTCTGCACCGGTGCAATATGACCTCCCTCCCCTCTCTTTTTCCCTCTGCTAGAGATGGGGAGGGAAGGTGGGATGTGCAAAGGTCCCGTTGCAAACCTGCCGTGGGGAGGCCTCCCCGTGTCAAGGCTTAGCAGAGGAGTGTCCCTAAGGTGCTTTATGTCATCCCGAGGGCTCTGGACAGCACTGACCTGCTCGCCACGTTCGGAGCCGAAGGCAGATTGCCTTTTTCCCAGCCCTTAATCAACACCTCCCTCCAGCCTGCTCCCCCTCCCCTGCCTCCCCACGGGCTCCGGGGGCTGAATCCCAGGCAGGGTTCAGGTGAGAGGACAGGATGTGGATCCCCCAGCCGAAAACCCAGCGCCCAGCCGCGGGCTGGGATCATCACTGCCGGGCGAGATCCAGCTGCAGCACACAGCTCCGGAGGCTCCCCTCTCACCTTTCCCGTGGGAAGCTCTGCCTGCTGTCACCTCCCTCAGATCACTGCCACATCTGCCCTCCCTGCTGCTGGACACACTTCCCATGCCCAAGGGCTCTCCCGTCCTGCTGCTGCCCGCTGGACCGTGACCGTCGCCGCTCCGCTGACCAGGCAGGCATATCCCAACCCGGAATTTTACTGTTCCTTTGCTACTGGCTATCTGAAGGATGGGATTTTATTTTTTAAGACGAACTGCAGGGATTTTTAAGGTTAAATTCTCTTTACCCGAGGGTAAACCGTAATGCATGTGTGACTTCTTTGTTTAAAAGAGTTCTTATTTTTTATTTCACAGGATTAATCTAGTGGGCAGTGTTGGCATCTGCTTGGCTTTGACATAGTATTTAATTCCATTTACTTGACTATGAAGTAATAGTCTAATCAAGGAACAAATGCTTTATGAAAACCTTGCCAAAAAAATCCTGGGTGGGGGGTTTTGGTTTGGTTTGGTTTTTTCTTTTTGTGCTGTTTTGAGAAACAAAGCAAAGAACTTTTGCTGGTCCCAGGTATGCAGTCATTCAACTTGAAAAAAAATTTAATCTGTCTTTTTGATAGCTTCTTGTGACCCCTTGAGGTTTTCTCCCGGGTTTTTTTTGTACAGTTGCACTTTAATTTATACTTTCTGTAAGTTTCTATGAGAAGGAAAGATGAGAACAACACATTAAGCCTTTTTTACTAATCATTTAAGGTAATCAAGACAAACATGGGATATTTTTGCCATCTACTGGCAGTTAAATAGACCTCTTCAGCTTGAAGTCCCTTTTTTTTAAAAAGAACCACAAAATTGCCTTACTTTTGTTACAGATTGTGCTTGGATCCTCACTAATGTGACTTTACAGCTCCTATTTTTCCAGAAGCCGCGCAAAGTAGAAAGCTTCCAAAAAAACAGAAAAAAAAAAGAAAAAAAAAGAAAAAATCAGTTTAAGCTCTTGAACACTAAATCCAGCACAGCAGTGGTTGGACTGTAAACCCACAGCCAAACAGCTCTGTTTTTAAAAGAAATACTGGAAATATTTGTAGTGCTCCTAGGTTTTTTAAAGAGCCTTTTATTATATTCTGATTATTAAATAAATACTCTGGGGTGGAGGATGGCTTTGGTGCTGTGCCTGGTGGCTGCCAGGTGATTTGTGTCCCCAGTGCTGTGGTGTGAGTTTGGATGGAGAATCCAAACTCCTGCATGCAAAAAAATAAAAAAACAAACCAAGCCCCACCCCAGAGTCAAAGCTGAGCAGCACCCAGCCCTTCAGCAGCTTTGGGATCAAGGCTGAGACATGAGCAAAGAGCCCTGAATGGTTTTGGGTGATGGAGATAAAAACCCCTTTGCAAAGGAGCAGGAGCAGCTGTAGGGACAGGCATTAATTTCCATCCAGGAAGCAGCAATGAGTGAAATGTATTTGAAATGTTAAAGGCTTTTCAAATCTTCACTCCCAACTGAGCATCTTTCCAAATCCTGGAAGCACCTGTAGCCCCCTTGATAAGGGGCTGGTGTGTGACAATCTGGGGCTCAGGAGCAGGCAGATGTACTGATTGTCTTCTTTTAAATTGACTCTTGTCCTCTGGGATTTCCTACCCAGCAGAACTAATAGTATTAAGCAGCAGCAAATGCCCTTGGGAGGAAACATTTGCTTCCTGGAGGCGGGTGGGATTTCTAGGTTGTAGAATAAGCCCCTTGTGGCACTTGGCATCTTCTCAGACCTGTGCAAACATTAACTGCTGTGTGGATCTGCAAAACCAGTCCTGCCTGGAAGGCAGGCAGAGTTACTCAGCTTTCCATGTGGACAGACACAAAGAGATGAAGCAACTTCCCTGCTCAGGGCCAGCAGAGGCAGTGGAGGGAGCAGGACTGGTGGAAGCACCTCCTCGGTGACCACCTGGGATTGAACGGTCCATCACAGCCTTACCCAGATCCTGTGCTGCACTTTGAAATACTCTGAGGACTTTCACTTCGTTTGATTATTTATTTTACCTTCAAATAGGCTGTGTTCTGTTTCCCAGCTCACCTCCAGTTACATTTTCCAGAGGAAGAGTTTAACTTTCACACTGTTACACTGTGGTCAGCTCTTTTTGAGTTATGCTGGTGCATGCACAAGTGTCGGGAAAAGCAGGGTAGACAATATTTGAACTACAGAAACTTGAATTATTCCAAGTGCAATTCTTCAGAAGCCACTGGACAGCTGTGCTTTGCAAGCCACAAACTCACCCAAACTTTGCTTCAGCCCCGAGGGGGAGAGAGACAAAATGCAAAGGATAAAGAGTACAGATAGGCTCCAATAGAAACCTCCAGCTCCTGGATGAGTTAATTCAGAAATGCTTTGTGCTGTTCTTGTTGGAAGCTATATATATGTAAATATTATATATGCATACATGCATATATAAAATGTGGGTGGCATCCCTGTCATTGTCCTCTCAGCTTTGTTCTTCCAGCAGGTCAGGTGTGTGCCCTGGACACTGCCACCACACACTCTAATCCCAGCCTCTGAGAGGACCTGGACAAAGGGGATGCTATTTTTACACCCTCTTTTAGGTAAAGTCCATGAGTAGCTTAGCTGACCCCATCAGGCTCGGCATGGCCTTGGCCAAGGATGGCAGGAGAAGTGGCATCAGGAGCTGTGAGAATCCTGGCCTTCCACCCCCCTGGCCAAAGCCCTGGTGCTGATGGGGTTTGAGGCAGGTTTATTTTCAGGACATGGAGCTGAGCAGGTGAAGGCAGCAGGATATTTTTTTCCCTTTAGCAGGTCAGAAATGCATCTTCAGCTGTGTGTCCAGTTTAGGGTTTCACGAGGTGTGTACAAGCACAGGGGAATACGTTGTACGTTGTAAAAGCGTGAATCAGCTGGTTAGTGCGCGTTGTGTATACGTTCTTGTGCGTGATTATAGTGGCATTCGTGTTGGAATAGATGAGGTTTGAACAAAATAACCCTTCTGTCTGCTCCTTTTCATTTCACTGCTCTTTACTGTCAGCGTGCACCCCTGTAGGAGGAAGAGGGACCTGTGTGCAGGACATGAACTCGTGCCTTCGCTGGGCGTTGGGACTGCTGGAAGTGGCAGCTTTGTTTCACGAGGTGCACAATTTCCCCAGCTCATGCAGAATCCCCCCGCCGAGACATGCAGGCCGTGTTACTAAATACTTGAAGTACCATTTGTTGTGCAATTATTTGGCTTCACCCTTTTATTAGCTGAGAGGAGAGAGGGAAGAAGAATCGCACATCTGGATGAGCCAAACCAACCCCCGCTCGAGCTCCTGCTGTTTCTTTCCTGGAAAGTTTTTAGGATCTGGTTTTGTTCCAAGTATTGATGTACCTTACTAGAGTCACCTTTCTTAAGGTCTTACTTTGATATGGGCTTTTCATTTAGTGCTTTCCTTTGGCTTCTTTAGCCCTCCCCTTATGTATCCCTTTTTCATCATTCACTTATAAAAAAGTGCAACAGCTTCTTGTAATTCTGAATTCCCAGTCTGCCTCCCGGCCATGGAGTTAACGACTCAGCCAGAGGTACCTCACTCCCGTGCCCGAGAGGTGAACTGGATTTCAGAGTTCCCACATTACACCTACTGATGGAACACTGACTTTTGCAGAGAGCGCACCTGGTATTCGATGCACAGATCTTTGCTCATTTTAACTGTCAAAATTAGGAGAACTGGACTGTGAATCCGAGCTCTACCTGCAAGCACGAGTACACTTTTGGTGTTAAAAAAAGTCTGTTTTCAACAAAAGCCTTGAAGTTCCTGCTGAAGCTGCCTTAATTTAAAAATCAAAGTTTATTTGTAAGACTCATCTCTGGTTATTTTTTTTTTTCAAGTTTGGAAATAGTTTATTTATCCTCATCTCACAAAGCTGTGAAGTAGATCCTGTAGCCATGGTAATATTTATTCTTGTTGCTGAAAGCATGTTCATGTGTTCTGTATCATGTTATATTCACGTGGTTTGTACCTCAATGCATTTGTTTTGTTTTTTTTTCTTTTAGAGCACAAAGCAAAACTGAATCCCAGGATATCTGTGATGTCTGTGGCCTGGCATCTTTGGGCAGACAAACCTCATCTCTAGGAGAGAGGTGACCTGGACTTGTCCACTTCAGTTTTTAAATTCATACCGTAAGGAGTATTTATGATTTATAATATTATATATTTATGATTTTAAGAAAAAGATACTGAACTTTAAAAAGTTCTGAGTAGAAGCATCCCTTCAGTCATATCATTAACATGAAGCTCAGGAAAAAATCCTCTGAGTTGTATAAACACTCCATCCTTTTTAATATTTTCTATTTTGTCAACTGAAGGCCTGGAGAGGGTTTTGTTTTCCAATTCATGGCTTTAGTACTTTCTGTTATGGAAGGGCACAGAGCCCTGGTTCAGTTTTGTCCTTTGTGCATTAGATAATCACAACGAAGCCTTTTTCCTTCCATTTATGGTGTGGAAAGTGTTTCTCGGTGTACTGCACTGCATGTGATAGCTGTCTCCATGGTTGACATTTGCACTTTAATAAACTCAGAGATGAAAAGAGATAAAAGCAACAAATCCTTCGGATTTCCTTGTTGCACAGTCCCTTTCTGCAGGGACTGTTGGCTGGTGGAGTTTCCCTCTGGAGATCCTTGCACATCCCAGCTACGGGACCACGGATGCCCTCAGGGCTTGGTGAGGGGCAAAGGGGCAGGGAGGGGAGTTAAAATTTCTACATGAATAACTTAAACAGCTTCCCCAACCCAAAATCCATGCCAGGAGCCAGGCCCATGTATTTACAGGCATCCAGCAGGGCTGATGGGCCTGTGCTGACTGAGATCTTGACTCCTCACTCCAAGGAGTAAAGAGAGAGAAGCATTTTAAAGACGTCATGCAAAAATAACCTTTCACTGCAGAAAAAGTGTTGGGGACAAAACTTGGGACCTGTTTCCTCTGTGCCTGTGATGCAGGAGGATGTAAATCCAGTTAAAGCACACAGCTGCAAGGAGTGCTTCAGATTTGTCCCTATCCTACCCCCTTTTTACACAATTTCGGTTCTCCCTCGGACTCATCAACTCACAACTGTTATCATGATGATTTCCCCTTTGAGGGGAAACGTGGAAGAACAGAATTTAACACTCACATGAGAATTATTTTAAGTTTTGATGTGGTTAGGACGTACCAGTATGACTATAAAAGAAAGAAAAAATAAAAGGATCAGTTTAATTTCCTGACCAATCTCTTGGCCTAAATATAGCCAGAGTGTGGTTTAATTGAGGGAATCTAAGTTGCTGTATCTAAAGCATTTTTGTATTATCTGGAATCAGCCCGTAGCAAGCTCTTTTCTTCTGTGCATGCATTGGAATGTGTCCGTGAGGAAAAAAAATATTTCTAAGGGTATTGCAAGGCATCCTTGCATTAAATCAGCTGCCACTGGCAGTGCAGAGGTTTGCGTTTCACAGGGATTTGGGGCACAACCCCTAAAGGGCTGTGAGTCACCGCCCCGGGATCGAGGCCGGATCACGTCTGCCACAGGATACAGGGGAGATTCCTAAAAAAACCCTTCGTTTAAAATAAGAAAAACTTATTAAACAACTTCCTTGGGAGGCAAAAAAGAGCTTGCACGTGCGGCTAATACAGGATTTGCCCGCAGTGCTTACAGAGGGGTGATGAACAGACTTCATGACTTGTGAACGAGCGCTGGCCGGGGAGGAGGATGAGGAAGGGGTGGAGGAAGGGGGTGTTTTCTTCAAGGTTTTAATCCTAAACATCACCATGGAAAAAAACCCTGCGGAGAAACCGCCTCCAGCACTTCCCTGGGGCTGATTCCCTGCAAAGGGATGGAGGTGAAGGGCACAGAGCACATCCGAGCCTGTGCCAAAGCCAAACACGCACTCCAGCTCCCCAAACTCTCCATCTCCACCAGAAAAATCCAAATATTTGGGCTGGCAGGGCTGCAAAGCTGCGCATGCTTACAGGGGAGTGCTTTATTTATTTGATTTTTGCTACAAGGATGGATGCAGGCCAATGCACTTAATAGTAACCACATGGTAAAATAAATAAGAATGCCTGTATAGACTTAAAACTAAATGATAAATATTTGCTCTGTTTTTTCACTGATGTCTCCTATGCCAGCTTTGAAATGGCCCTGTGGCAAACAGCACTTTTATTTTTCTTAAGCCTGGAACATTTAATAATTTCTAATTAAAACATCTTACATTTTTAGGATATTTATGGGCAAACTGATACAGGCTCTTAAAATGTGCCAGGAAGGGATAAAAGCTGTAAACTACAGCCAGATTTAAGGGTTTTTTTCTTTCAAAGCCATGTAAAAACTTTATTCCCTTTTTTTTTGCTTTTGAAAAGGTATCTACTGAATATATGGAGGAGAAGCCATTAGCAATTTATATTTCTCTTCCTACATTTAGGAGCATTTTTCTTAAAATAGGTAATCATCCTCCAGGCCCATGGTGGAGAGAGAACAGCCTGAACACAGGGGCAACTGTTGGGTTGTTGCTGCGAGTCCCTGGGAGCCAGAAGTCAGCCTTTACATATCTGGGATGCCTAAGTTAGCTTACAAAAATAAAGTAAATTTTGACTGAACGCTTTATTTACTCTTTTTTCTTTTCCTTTTCTTTTTTTTTGGCAAAGAAATGAGTCGACTTTTCCACTATTTTATGTATTGAGCACAGCAAGAGCAGCAATACGTACTACTTCTCCCAATACTTTTGGGACCAAAACTAGTTCAAATTTATATGGTTGGCTTTTTAAAGAGCAAGTCTTTTGGGGAAAATTGCAATTCGGACAGCAATGAGCTGGAGCAACTAAACTGCACTATTTTTTTTCCTCATGCAAATGCAGAAATGTAATGGCTATTTCACAGCTGACCAACAAGGTACTCCAAAAAGTGAGAAATACTGCAAATAACTGATAGTCAGTGAAGATATGCTCTAAAAGGGAGGGGGGAAAAAAAGAAGGAAACATCTCTTGCACGTTAAACAGTGCAAAAAGCCCCAACTTTATTTACATTCCCATCGTCACTCCACAGCTGACCAACGTGGGCTGTCACGGATGCAGGAAGCACAAAAGAGACCTTCAGGGATGCTCCAGGGGAGAGCAGCTCTCAGGCCAGTTAGTACTGTCTGTCTCAAAGAAAAAAAAAAAAAAAATAGAAATTTTCCCAGCAAGGGCCACCTGGGTAAGAAGAAGCTCATTTGTATGAATTATGCATGAGCATGCAAGGAAACGCTGCAGCAGGGAATTTAAGGGTGTGTTTTGGCAAGGCAAGGCACACGGAGTGGCCCATGTTTGCAGCAGATGTGAATTAATATGGCATATCTGAAGGCAAGTCAGGAATCTCCAATTTATACAAGTCATGACTGGACGGGGCTTTTTTTAGCTGCAGTTGGACTGGAAACTTGTACAGCAGCAGAGCAAAACTGGAAATACTTATTTAATATTTAATACTGGCTGCTTCCATTAACTTCCCCTGCCTTCAGAAGTTTTAAGTACATTTCTCCAGCTATCTCCACACAGGAAAGAGAGGAAAACATGCATCATAATGAATAAAAATCCGAGTTTACCTGAAGTTCAAGTGCTCCACTAGAACGTACCCATCTGAGGGAAGGGGGAAAAGGAAGGGAATTAGTAAAATCTGAGCAAACGCAGTCAGAGGGGCTGAGCACAAAGGGCGTGCTGTGGTCTGGGAGGTGATTTTTCCCCCAAAGGTGGGTTGCAGACTCACATCTGCCCTGGGCGTTGCGGCAGATCACGGCGTGGCCCTGCACGGCATCGATGACATCCAGCTGTTCCCCAGCTGTGACCGGGAGGTCAACGCGCCGCTGGCTGGGCACCGAGCACTCGGCGGTGGCCGTGGCGATGACACGGATCTCCTTATCGTACTGCAGGGCAGGGAGAACAGTCTGAGAGGGCAGCGGGGAGAGCGGGAGAGAAGGGGCTTCAGGGTTGGGGCTAAAGAGGGGGAAAAACCCCAGCAACGCTCCTGATGAAGGTCCCAGATTAGGGGAGAAGGCAACGGGTGAGTGGGACAACTTTCCCAGCATTACTGAGGACCAACAATATATTAGTACACTGGCCGGGCTGGGATAGCTGCAGCTTGTCCAGGAGTGCCCAACACAAAGGGAGAACATCCTGGGGCACCTCAGTGCCTTGCTAGTCAGCTTCCCAGCCCGTGCGGTGGAGGGCACGTAGCCAAGTGCCCCTGGGGCTTGTGGATAGCCCAG
>VWPU01008058.1:0-45168 GCA_013398955.1 Callaeas wilsoni | reverse complement strand
ACAGCCCCGGGTACCTGGGCCCGCTCCGCCGCCGCGGTCCCGTCTCCAGGCAACCGCAGCGGCGGCGCAGCGCCCCGGGAGCGGGGCCAGCGGGCGGGTCCGCGGCGCTACCGGGCCAATTGCAAGGGCTGGTGGTTGTTTTACTTTGGCTTGTTCGGGTTTTTTTCTTTAAAGTAACCTCTGCTTTGGCCACGGTTGCATTCCTTTTAGAAAGCAGCGGGAAAATTAAATTAGCGACAGGACGAGAGGACATAGTCTTGAGCTGCGCCAGGGAAGGTTTAGGTTGGACATTAGGAAGAATTGCTTCGCAGAAGGGTTGATTAGATATTGGAAGGGGCTGCCCAGGCAGGTGATGGGGTCGCTGTCCCCGGAGGTGTTTAAGGAAAGACTGGACGTGGCACTCAGAGCCCTGGTCTAGTTGACATGGCGACGTTCGGTCACGGGCTGGACTGGACGATCTCGGAGGTCTTTTCCAACCGAACCGATTCTGTGAATTCCCCAGACGTTCTCCGCGCCCGCGGTTCGAAGCGTGCGCTCCCGTGCGCCCCTCGCTTGGGGCGCGCTGCCCCGGGCGGCGCAGCTCGGGTGAAACCTCGCGTCTGTGCCCGTAACTTCCCATGCACCTGTGTGCTCAGGACATATATAGTTTACTTTTATATCGATCCAATAAATATATACTGTGGAATATATATTTTTCATTTTCAGTACATATGTTTAAAGCAGTTTCGGAAACTGGCGGCTGGTATTTTGTCTGGCGTTCCGGCGGAGGGTGCAGGTACAAAGGGAGGGGACTGCAGCCAGCGGCAGCGCCCGGCCCAGGGACAGGTGCCACGGAAGGGGAGGGACAGTGGGCGCGACGGCCGCGGGCGGAGGAGGAGGAGGAGGAGAGCGCGCCATGGCCCCGCGCGGGCGCTGCCGGTGGGCGCTGCTGCTGGCCTGGCTGCCGGCCGGTGAGTGCGGCCCGGGGCTCACGGGCCCCTCCGGGCCCCCGGCCCGCCCTGCCCCGGGACACCCCCGCGGCGCAGGGGCCGGGACTCGGGAGGCGCCGTCGGCTTTCGCCCTCGGTTAAGGTGGTGCGGGGTCGGGGGAGCGGCGGCGGCCCCGCGGTGAGGGGAAGGGGCGGCCCGGTCCGGGCGGGCTCTGTTGGCCCCCGGTGCCTTTCCCCGCCCGCGGGGCTCTCCCGAGCTCGGTACGAAGCCGTGCGGAGACGAGTTTCGCTCCCCAAAGGTGCGGCTGACCTCTCTGCTAGGAGGAAGTGGCCTCCTGCTTCCTGGCAGCCTCCAGTATCGGTCGCGTGCGGCCAGCTCGGCTGGGACCTGGGCGCTGGGCGCGGACACGGGGGGATCCCTTCTGGCCTCTCGCAAGCGCCCACCCGAGCTTTTGCTGCTGGCTCCGCAGCCCCAGCCTCTTGGGGATTTCTGGGGTAGCTGCGCTGCTGCTGCACCTGCTGGGCAGCTGCTCGTGTGGGGAGCAGGAGCTCCCCTCCGTGCCCACGGGCGGCCTTCAGCCAGCAGAGTTTTCTTTGCCAAGCTTTGCGGGTTGCCTGACAGCTTCTAACTTCGTCTTGGAAATAAAGTGATCATTTCGCTTCTTGGATTGCTCGAGTCTTGGCTGATGATCTGGCTTTAAATACTGAAGTTCAGTTTTTCACAGAGAACCCGTGAAGGAAGCAAAAAAGTGTGAAGGGTATGCTTGTTTATTGTTTTGCTTGACAGTGTTCCTGGGAGATGCTCTAGGCAAAACTTGGCTACACTGGCTCCATAGGTTCGTGTCTTCACTGCAAAGCCATAGATGTAGCCAAAACTTACTAGACTGGTAGTGTCCATATTTGTTCTTTCCAACCAGGATAAGAAAGATAGCATCCTGCAGTGGAGTAATGTAGTCCAGGGTTAGGAATCAGCCTTAAGTTCACAACTTTTCCATTTTCTTGGAGGAGGTTAATAAGAAACATTGGACATGCAGCAGCATCTGACTGTTCTCTGGGGGGAACAGTAGGTTTTCAATCTCTTTAGAAAATAAGGAACTTATATTTCAACTCTGGCTGTTTTACAGAACAGAGGTAATGAGAAAGCATCCCTTCCATAATGAGATGTGGGTTTTGTTAGTAAAAAAGCACTTAGTGATTTTGAGTGTTTTATTCTTGCCAGAGAGATGCTGTTGTAGGAAATCAGTGGAAAATGTTCTGTTCCCATGAGCCTTGACAAGTCAGAATTCATATGGGGTTTCATTTAATTGACGCTGAGATCAAGGTTTTGCCAGTCTTGAGAGTTTGAATTGGTTTCTTGTGATTTTCTGCGTTAAGATCCCAGAGTCAGCTATTTCACAATGAAAGCTGAAACAAGATGTGTTGAACTACAGTGCTTTTAAATAAGAGCAGCTGTAACTACCTATCAGCGGTCTGGACCTTGCTGTGCCACAGCATTGTAAAAACTTGTTTTATCTAGGGGTTTGCACAGCAGCTGGTGTTTCTGTGTTTAAGTGCATGTGTGTATGTCTTATTTTTCAGAAAAGCCTTGGACTCAGGGGTTTCTCTGGCCCTCTCTATGTTCATGTGATATTCTTAAGGCAAATGAGTTCACTCTGCCTGTGCTTTCAGTTGGCTGACGAGGAGTCTTGTTTCAAACAGAACCTGAGCAAGTCCTGCATTGACAATACCCTACTGCAGAATGACTTGTTCAGGCAGCATGCACCTCTGCAGCATCTTTTCCACCGTGTGGAAACTCTGTGAGCTCATACGTGCCTGGAATGTAGTGTGGAGGTGTAGCCTAAGAGGACACTGAATGATGCTTGACCAAGAATGATGTTTGCAGTTATGGTCCAGATGTTACTACATAGTAGTAGCAACTTGTTCTCTCGCTCTCATCCTGAAAACACAGAGTAGAGGGAAAATCTTTGAATATATGATAAAAATCGAGTGTTGTTTCATGGAGACCTGTACAGTTGGTACGTTCAAGCCTCCCACTTTCCTTCCCACCTTTCCTGCTGTCATGGTCCCCAGTTAAGAAGCAGCTAGCACAGCACTGCAATCCCTGCCTGGTTCTCTGGCATGTGTTCCAAACAGGGCATCCCACACTTGCCCTGCACTATTTGTATTCCCTTATCAAAGGCAACTGGTGATAACTTTGCTATTGTTAATGACAAGCACAGCTTACTCTACTATCAAAGTTTAAATAAGATAGAGATGTTTCTGGAGTATAGCTGAACTACAGCATAGCTTTTGAGAAACTTTGTAAAAGCTCTCTGAGTGTGTGCAGCTGCTTGGATGGAAAGTGCTGTGGAGGTTGGTAGGATGAGTACATAACAAATACATAATGATAGCTTAATTAAAAAGGAAAAAAGGGGATAATTGATGTGTGCTGTCCTGAAGTGGTGATAAACAATTAACTACAGTGCTACAGCCTGAAAGTTGTATTGTCTTAATCCTGGTCACCACGAGATAACATTCTGATGAGTGTCTTAGCAAGACCTTGATAAAATTCATTTGGTGTTTATACAAACATGGCCCTGCAGAACTTTTCTGGTTAGGATTAAAAGCCAAGAGAGTCCCATCCTATGTGCTTCTGGGAAGTTTTCCCCATGTAGAAGGAGAACACAGACTGATATGCTGCATGATGGCTACTTGTACTTTGGAGAAAATAATTCAGTCCATAATGTGGGCCAATGAAGCTTTCTTCTGTCAGAGATAGATGGGAATTATGTTCTAACCAGCGTTTGTAACCCTGGATGACTTCACCGGAGGGGCTGGGAGGTCTAGAGGTGCAGGTCCTGGATGGGGCCAGAGGAGATGTACTTGGGTTGTTGGTCTGGTGCAGGTGGTGTGGTGGGAGGCCTGAGGAGACCGTGGGCTGACAGCCTCCTGTGTTCTTGTTTGCAGGTTGCCTCTCCCTCCTGGTGACAGTGCAGGATGTTGAGCGTTACGCCACCTTATTTGCCACTATCATCCTCAAGTGTGACTACAGCACCTCAGCGCAGCCGCAGGACGTGGTGGTGACCTGGCGCTTCAAAACCTTCTGCAAGGACCCCATCTTTGACTACTACACGGCCTGTAAGTATCAGACCCATCTTCTGAGGAGTCCCCCTTCAAATGGGAAGAAAGGGGAAGGTAGACTCACTGGGGTAGTACAGGCTTTTGACCCCTTCCTATGCAAAAACCAGGTGGTGGCATTTCCCTGCACTCCAAAGAAATATAGGTCATGTCTGTGATTTCCTTTGAAATGCCAAGACCTTATGAGATCATAGAAATCCCATCCAAGGCAGCTCTTTTGTCCTCCTTGTCATCGACTCAGAGTACAGGGCGGTTCAGCCTTGACCCAAGTCAATCTTGGCAGCCCCATCATATGCTTCAGCATGTTTGAAAGCAAGGGCCCTGCAACAAGTGGGCTTTAGGATTCCATGGAGGACCTGTGGTTGGAGCTGGATACCTGTGACCAGATGTTACTAATTTTAGGAAGTAGAAAAAACACGTGCGTTTTGGAGGGCATGAAGACTTCTAAGTAATAACATTCAGTAGCGGTGGGAGCACTTCATGTGCACACATTTTGGTGTGGGCAGCCTTTATTCAAGGGTGTTTAATATGATACACAAACTGCATCCCAGGATAACCACTTGGTCAAAAAAGGTAATGGTCCCACTATGGTTAGTGTCAGTGTGGCCTCATCTGGAGTATTGTGTGTGGTTCTGGGTCCCAGGATTTAAGGATATTAAGGTACTTGAATGCATCCAGAGGAGGGCAACAAAGCTGATAAAAGGCCTGGAAGACACATCCTGTGAGGAGCAGCTAAGAACTTTGGGCTTGTCTAGTTCAGGAAAAAGGAGACTAAGAGGTGACCTCATTGCTCTCTACAGCTTCTTGAGAACGGGAAGTGAAGAGGGAGGTGCTGATCTCCTCTCCCTGGTATCCAGTGATAGGATGTGTGGGAATGGCTCAATACTACATCAGAGGAAGTTCAGACTGGATGGTAGTGAGCATTTCTTTGAGAGAGTGGTCAAGCACTGGAACAGGCTTCTTTGGCTGGTGGTCGATGCCCCAAGCCTGTTGGTGCTTAAGAGGCATTCGGACGGTGCCCTTAATAAGATACTCTACGTTTTAGTCAATCCTGAAGTGATCAGACAGTTGGACTAGATAACCTTTGTAGGTCCCTGCCAACTGAACTGTTCTGCTCTGTTCTATTGTTTGTAAACCCTGCAGAGTGTTTAAGTAGCCAGCCATAGTGTAACTGTGCACTTAGAACTGAGCTCACAGTGGGTGCTTGGTGCCCAAACTCTCCTTTATGCTGTCTGGGTGGGTTGGGTAGGCATGTTACCAAGTGCTCTGCAGCCTAGTCCCCAAGCAGGTAGGTCCCTGGCTCAGCTGATCCCAGCATAATGTGAGTGCTTTTAGCCCAGGCTCAAGCTAATAGTCCCCAAAAGGGACTTTGTGCTATGTTTTAGGTACAGCAAAGGAAGAGCCTTTGACAAGCTTTGTCCTCATCTCTCTTCACTGCACAGAAAACACTGACTGAATCAGCCGTTTCCCCAAATCTCAGCTCCTAAACACTTGGAAATTCAATGTTGGTTTATGATGTGAGTCTGTCAGGAGAGTATTGTACAGAAATTGCCTTTAGGTCTCCATTAATTCTGTTGTGTGTCTTTACACTTAATCCTTAGCTGAAATCAGATGATGGATTATTTACTGTCTTTATGAGCTCCGCAACATGTAATGGGATACAGGAGGGAAAGAGAGACAATCCATAGAGCAGTTCATGTATGTCTGGAGATTTTGCTTGGTAGATAAACACCCGGTTATTTTAGTTCTAGTACTCCTGGGTGTTTTATGACAATTTTATTCCTTCCAGCTTCATACTGAGAGCTGCCTTCCAGCTTCATACTGAGAGCTGCCTTCCAGCCTACCGCCATTAGCTTCTTTCTACTGTTGTTCTTTCAGTTGTGAGTACAGGAGGCATCTCCTCTGCAGCTCCTGCATTCTCCAAATCTCTGCCATTCCTCTAGGTGGCTCTCTCTCTGTTTGGTTTTGAGTGCTCCAAAGCAACTTACTGGTTTGAACCCATGGTTTGTATTGCTAAACCAAAGCAATTGCACACAATGTACCCAAGAATTTCTCTACTGCTCACAAGAGGAAGAAATTGGTCTTTTGAAATAACTTTTGGCACCTCTGATGATGTGTGTTTGTAGCATACCAGGCTGGTTTAGCCCTTGGCCAGGACCCCTCTAACGACTGCAATGACAGCCAGCGGAAGGTGCGCATTGTCATCCAGAAATACGGGCAGAAGGACCCTGTGCTGGGCACCGACTACCAGCAGCGAAAGATCACCATTCAGAACCGTGAGTGACCTCCTAGACAGACAGTGAACCAGGAACTATCCAGTGTCTGGGTCTGCTAAGTGAAGAGAAGTATAAATATGGCTAAATGTCATCTGTAGCTTACATACTCCATATGACAATGGAATAAGAGCAGTGAAGGGCCCTGTCCCCAGCTGGCCTGAGGGTACTGGAGGCATTACAACCTAAGGCTGAGCTGAGGATGCCAGAGCATTTTGCTGAAGAGCACAACAGCTGAGGAGCTCAGAGGCTAGAAAACAGTTCATTCTTGCAAGTACTGCAGAATTGTCCAGGTGTATTATATGCTCCCTGTTGTCCATGGAGCAATAGATATTTCTCCTGCCAGAAGAGCTATTGGGATTGCTGACCTAACAGGGACAGTGATCTGTGTTTGAAAACCAGTAGGGTTGGCTTCCAGCAACACAGAAAACGTGGACTGGCAGTGAATGCTGTTTATAGGAGTTCTCAGTGGACTCAAGTGGGATTGTTTGAAGATGATGGCTATGCTTGGGAAGAGGGGAGATGCAGTACTCTGTGTCACCTGCAGGCAGAGGGCTCTTTTCAGGTAGAGCCTGAAAGCAGTGTCTGTCAGTTGCAAACAGCTCACTGACCTCTCAGTCCCTCTCCCTCCCACAGGAGCAGACCTTGTCATCAGTGAGGTCATGTGGTGGGACCATGGTGTGTACTACTGCACTGTGGAAGCACCAGGAGATACCTCAGGTGATGCGGACAAAGAAGTTAAGCTGATTGTTCTCCGTAAGTGCCTGTGCTTTGTTGCCAAAATATCTCCTACTGTTCTCTTCTTCTCTACCCTAAGACATCTCCAGCAGTGGAAAGATGCTTAGTAAGCTACCATGGCCAGATACATCAGGATCAATCCTTTTTCTCTCTCCTTTTTTCGCCACAGACTGGCTCACAGTACTCCTCATCATTCTCGGTGGCCTCCTCCTCCTTCTGCTGATCGGGATATGCTGGTGCCAGTGCTGCCCCCAGTATTGCTGCTGCCACATCCAGTGTGGCTGCTGTCCAAGACGGTGCTGCTGTAATCAGAAAGGTGAGCCTCAAGAAAATGTGCGTCCATTTATGGCTTCTGTCAAGACACAAGCTTGGCTGGGAGCTTGCTGAGCTCCACCTTCTCCCTTCTGCTTAGCATCCATATAAACTGAGACATTTCTTTGACCAATGTGACCTCCATGACCAGCTGATCTGGAATTAGAGGAGGGGATCTCAGATACGTGGAATCTATCTTGCTCCTCTGTGTCCAACTATCAGAAGTTTCTCCTCACTCAGACCTTGTTACCAGCTTCTCTCACACCATCTGGGGCACAATCAGTTCCCTTGTCTGAGTAGCTCAGGACTTTCCTGTCTTGTGGTTCATAGGCCTGTGCATGTGAGAAAGGCAAGTAAATGCCTTGGTACTAGTCTCCAAACTAGCCTTACTTTCAAGTATGTTGCTCTGAAAAGAATTACATAAAAACTGGAAATTTTTTATCTGCATGTTTTCTTCGCAGCTGTTCCTTCTACTAGAAGAAGGTTTTGTTTGGTTTTCTTTGGCGAAGGAAGTGAGAAGTAAGTGGAGAAAGATGGGGTTTTTTGCTGGTCAGCCTTGCAAGTGCATTCTAAAGTTTTGAGGGTCAAAAGAAGCTTCGTTGTATTTGCTTTTAGCAGTAATAAAGTTTCTGCAGCCAGACCCTGTTCTTTTAATAAGGCTACTGTTTGAATTTTGGCTGTTAAGTTCATATAACCTCTGCATTCCTGTAACTGAAACTTGGTTAGCAATGAGTAGACTAGTCCCCCTGAAGCTTACACAGTCTGACAGTAACAAAATACAACAATAAGTTCATTTATCATTGAAATGACCAGGTTCTTCCCCAGGTGCTACAAGGAGAGGATTTATGAACAAGGAGCTCTGTTTCAGGTTTACCTTTACCTTCAAAACAGCTATTTAGTATAGCTTGGGTGTTAGTAAGCTGTGAGAATTTTAGATTTAAGCTTAATTTGCTTAGCGCTTGCAAAGAGTGAACAGAACATCCCTTTTATTGCTAAAACCAAAACTAAACATTGGAGGTTTTACAGGTTGTCATGTAAAATGCGTAGTGTTGAGGAGGCTATGGAAATCTGGCAGAAAAATCAGTTTCTGTGAAGGGGGAGAGAGGCGATTGCGATGAGAGACTCACACCTCCAGAATTCCTAGTTCTCAGCAAAAAGGAGACTCAGAGTTTGTGTGAGCTCCTTTCTGTTTTTCTGTGCTGCAGATTATAGTTCACTCCAGACTGCTGCTGTTATTTCCTGCCTCCTGTTAAAGAGGAGGAATTCTTGCAGGGTTCTCTAAACCTCTCCATGTACATGAGAGAAGGTACAGACAAGTCCAGCCTCCTTGACTGGATGCTGGATTCTGTGTCTGTAATTTCCATCCAAGCTGCCGGCCCTCTTTTGCAAGGGATCCATGTGCCTGCTCCTCTCCACTAATACACCTTCTCTTTACTTTGTCCTGCCTCTGACTTACGGGTTTTTTTGCACTCCAAGAAATGAACTGTAGGCCTTAAAAAACACAAGAAGATAGATTCAGGGGACATCTTAAAAACAGTGCTGAGGAGTAACATTCCATACAGCTGAAGAGAAGGCAGAAATCCTCACCTGCTGTAGGATGGCAGGGTGAGTGTGGGTGCTTCCTTCCCCGTCGCTGGCCGCTAGAGGACAGCGTGGATCTGCTGAACAGTCACAGGTGCCAGCGAGGCAGGATAATCCTGGGTGCTGTGAATCACGCCGTTAACGAACATGGGTTTGAACCGAGCAATAAAAGGAGTGCATTGTTTGAGTAATTCAGGATTGATGTACAGAAATATTAGACATGCCCCAGGAGCAAGCCAATTACATTTCCCCGTGGAAAGCTCTGAGAAAAGCCCATCAGAGTAAATAGACATATGACCTCCTTCTGTTCCTATTAGTTCCTTTTCTACTGTGGACTTCTTCTAATAATGAATCAGGGAAAAATAGGATATACTTGCACCTGGGTCTCACTAAGTTGCAAAATATTTTATTTTTATAATTGGCCTAGTGGCTGTTAAAGTCTGTCAAAGGTGAAGAACAGATTTTTCCAACAGAGAGTAAGTGGAGGGAACAACACAACATTCTGGCAAAGCAGGTAGGAGTTTTGGAATTAGGGTGAATCTGACCTTCCTAAAATAAATACGTTCACTTTAAAAAGATCTGTAACTTCCATTTTGCAGATGGGGAATCAGAGTATATATTGGATTCAAACTGGAAGGCAAAGTATCTGGGGAAGGAAGAAGGGCTGATGGTAGTGAAGGAAGACCAGGATTTGTTCAGCTGTAGAGAGAGATCAGAAAATGACAGGGACAGGATGACTTTGGTCCTAGTGACAGCCTTCCTACCTTAAGAGAGAGAACACCAAGCAGGTATGCCCACAGGTGCTGGACCTCTTACTCCTCAGGCAAAGACCAAGGTCAAAACCCCAGGACATGCACTTAGCAGGCTCTAGGACATTATCAAGGTAATAAACTGGAGGAATGGGAGAGGGAAAGATAAGGCCTTCCGCTTCCGCTTTTCTTTGTATTCTTTCTCTCATCCTCTTAAGTTTGAAACATAACCTGGAAGGGAATCCCTTGAAAACAACAACAAAAAAAAGCAAGTTTGACATAAAGTTCTTGGAAGCTGCTACCCCAGACCACACAGCTTTGAAGATACCAAATTATTAGGATTAAAACCCCTAAAGTTTCCAGCTGGGGAGGGGAAGGATGTGTTGAGAGGCATGGTCAGTCCCTCTTTTGCTGCAAGCAGTGCTCTGGATAAATCCAGTGAAATAGCTGAAGGAGGACATGTTTAATAACTGGAGTGCTACCAAGCTTGAGAGCTCAGTCCCAAAGAGCGTGCAGTCTAAATGCTGCCTACTGCAGTGAACCCAGGGGACAGAATTAATTGGAGCTTAGCTGTAGCCTGGTTTCTTAAAGAAGCAAATCTTATGCAGTCAACTTGTGTGTCTGTCCCTTGTCTCTTTCCCTCCAATAGCTTTTAATTTCATCAGCCAGCTTCAGCCAGATTTATCAGAGAGGTAAAAGTTTCAAAGGCAATTATGTTCCTGTCTGTTTCTTGAACTGCAGTGTTTTGTTCATGCCTGACCAGACAAGAGGCTGCAGTAAAAATCTGTCACATCTGAAACTCCAGGAAAGCCATAAAAGAGAAATTTTGCAAAGGCGCTGTTGCTGAAAAGCTTCAGCCAGTAATAACAGACAAACCAGGCTTTGTAAAGTCAGGGACTTGCATCAGTTTACTTGCTTGTAAACTTAAGTTTTGATTGATTGTGGTAGAAAAAGTAAGTTTCTAAGATGTTACGTTTTTAAGATTTTTTAGGTATTCCCCCAAAAGAAGCAGCAATGAGCTATGGTTTCGAAGGCAAGTATAAGTGAGCTTGTCTGTATAGAGGAGGTGAGATAGAAATGCTGAAAAAAGGGAAGTGAAATTGGAGTCTGACCCCATGAATAGGGGTCTGGAGTTAGCAGTGGTGGAAACCCTGTGAAAGAGAGAAGTTTCCACTGCTTTTTGGCACACTGGACATTGCTATTGAGAACAGGAAATTTAGTTTGTTCACCAGTTTGACCACACTGTCTTAGGGGATTTAATTTTAGCAGTCATTCTGAGGTAAACTACAGAGTGACAGAAAGAGTGGTCAAAAGACTAGAAAGGGAAAAGCTGGACAGTGCATCTCTGAGTGCCTTCTTTGTGAAACAGAGAGAAAATGATGGAGTATAGAGTGGAAAATATGATCTGGACAGAACCCACATAATTGTGGCAAGGAAAGGTCTCATTTAGCCAAATCAAAGCCGAAAGGGGAAAGGACCAGTGATGAGCTGAAAGAATTTTGAGAGAGAGAAAACTGTTGCATGTCTTGCTGTATGAAACATCATTTCCCACCTTTCTGCAGCTATACTCGAAATGACAGGGCAGGTTGAACTCTTAACTTGGTTATGTGCTGCATACTTAATCATAGTGTTATTTGTTCCCAGTTGCTGGGACTGGAATCAGGCAGTAAAGCTTTTCTTCTGTTTTAGGCACTTTTCTGAAGATGTACAACTTTGTATTGGAATTTCCTGTGCTCTGTTTTACCTTTGTCATAGGATGGAGAGAGATTTTAATTTTGTGAACTTCCTGTATCCAAAGGCTGCAGCCTGTGAAGCAAAATGGTTTGTGATCTGCAAGCTGTGCCCTCTGGACAGATGCTGTAAGCTTTCTTTTTCTTTTACAGTACTGGAACGGCACCGGTTCATGAAGCAGGCTCAGGCACTTGCACCTTGGTTATCACCCAATGTGCTCTACGGAGCTGGTGACAGGAACTCAAAACTTTCCTCTTACCAGCTGAACCCTCTACTGCAACAAGGTAAGACCATGGGCATCATTTCAGAGGGAAATCAAGATGAGAAACAGGTAACTTCTTTGGGAAGTTCAGCGTTGAGGCTTTAGCCTCTCTACCAGAGAAGAGAGAAAGATGTTCCTAGCATGCCTGCATGTCCTAGAATGACAGCTCTGCCACATCTGCAGTGCACCATAAATTTGTCTGGGTGCATAAAAACAGCCTGTTATCTTAAGTGTCTTACTGGGCTCAGCGCTGGGTGAAGCAGTTTAACACTAACTAAGGTGTATCTGTGCTACACCCCAGCGACTGCAGGGTAAATATACCCAGCTTATCTTGCTTTGTGTGGCAGAGGAGGGTACTGTCTCTTTGTTCTGCTGTGCTGGTCACGGTCAACTCCTTATAGCCAAAACTGACATGTGAGGTGCAATTTGTTTGAGTTCTTATCAAATGTCTAGTCTTCAAATGATTAAGGGCAAACTGCCTTCTGTGCAACAGATCTAGCCTGCATGGAGCAAAAAATGAAGGACTCTTTAATGACCCAAGAACAATTTTCTTCTCCGTTTGCTACTTATATCTGTGCATACGTGTGTGCCTATGTGTGCACACATATAAAAATTTTCTTTTTTAATTTTCTTTTTCTTTTGCAGTATTTCTTCTGGTTCAATGAAATGTAAAAGGAAACACTATGATCTTTCTCTGATTATTTCTAAATAAATTATCTATCAGTGCTGTAGGAAAAAATGTTCCTCTAAATACACAGACTGTATTTCCAGGTGTGCTGGGCTTCTTACTTCTGCACTGCCTAAAACATGTTAGATTATGCTGCAGCTTATTATTAACTACTCTTTGCACCATACCTCATTTGGTTTGTATGTGCTGGTTGTGATGCCTGAGACTCATGCAGCTCTTGCAGTGGGATGGAGCAGGAGAAGAAAAGGAACTCAGCCAGGATCATGGGTGCGGAAGGGCCCTCTCCTCAGTGTTTCCTTTTGACTTGCTGCGTTCTCCTGTGCTTTTATCCTTAGATGTATCTCTGCAGAACAGTCTTGCACTGATGCAGCCACAAGCTCAGCCTTCCCATAACAATGGTGTTTTGGACTATCTGGAGTCTGAAATCCAAAACCTGAACATGTCCCAGCTGCAGCCACCCTCCCACCAGCGGCAGGCTGTGCAGCCCAGCTTGCTGTCCTCTCTGGGCTCCGACATCGTGCCACTTCCCCTCGCTGACCACATCTCCTCCATCCATGGGAGCAGCAACTCCTCACGGCCACAAAGAGCTGCCCGCACCCCCAGGTCCTGGGACTCTGCAGCAGAGGACAGAAGGGAAAACCGGAGGTGGCCCTTGCCTTCCAGTGGGGATTCTCATTCCAGCTACAGTCAGGAGCCCTGGGACAGGCAGCGAGAGGATCATCCTCAGAGGCAGAGGACAGGTGGCTACAATGGCAGGCCCCAGCACTCCAGACGGGATGTGTCACCCCCACGCCAAGCTGAGAGGGGCAAGAGCAGCAGCAGTTTCTATCCGGAGGAGGCCAAGGGGCGCTCCAGCCACCATCGTGGTGGGAGGCAGGAGCCCGGGGGGAGGCGAGAATACGAGCACCATGCTGGGAGGAGCAATTACTCCGGGCAGAGGCGGCACAGCTACTCCCCACCTTCTTCTCGCAGGGGCTCGTGGAGCTCCTCAGAAGAGCAAGTCCGTGTCCCGGTGTCAAACCGCAGGCGTCGGAACCGCAGGTCCCGGGAGTGGCCAGAAGAGAAACCCCCCAGTTATCGCTCGTTAGAAATCATCCCAACTCAGGACAAGAAGCACAAAGGCAGCGCAGGGAACCGCTCGGTGAGTCAGCTGCCTTTGTGCTTTCTCATCTAAGGGAAAAGGTGGAGTTTAGGGAGTGAGAGGGAATGTTTGCTGCTTCCTGTAGCCTGTTGTCTTTCAAAGAGAGGCCAAGGAGCAAGGAGTGCTGTGCACAGCATGGTTATGAAGAGGCTGCTGAGTACCCTCCTTTTGACAGGCATTACCTGGATGTAGTGTGTTCACGGGCAAAGTAAAATGTCAAATCCCTGGAAGTGTTCAATGCCAAGTTGGATGGGGCCCTGAGCAACCTGGTCTAGTGGAAGATGTCCCTGCCCAGGGTAGAGGAGTTGGAACCAGGTGGTCTTTAAGGTCCTTTCCAACCCAATCCATACTATGACTCTGGGATTCTGAAATAAACTAAGTCCCCTGCAGGGTGACATGTTCTATTCCTGTCCCCATCCAGAGGCCTTTGGGGTTCTGTGTATATATTGGTGTTAAAATAGCTGTTCTGGTACTGACTGGGGAGAAAGCACTTCCAGACTAGGCAGCAGCATCCATCCCTCTGTAGCCATCTCTGGTGTTGGTTTACTTCTGATTTCTTTTAAAATGTGCATGATATTTTGAAGATGGCACATATGGGGAAACATCCAGGTAAGATGGCTAAAGCTACATGAAATAGGCTTTAAGGTCATGGGTGGCATGGATGAAAAATGTGTAGTTCTCCAGGCCCGGTGGAAGAGGATAACTTGCTTGTTGGGACTCCTGAGAACTGAACATATATTGTATGGGCAGTGAACAGCTACTGTTCACAGCTCTTCTTGTCAGTTCGCACTGAGATTAGACTTCAGGTAGCAAGCTAAGTGTGGAAAGTTTCATATCCAATTGCTAATCTCCAAATTGAACAGTGTATTCCCCCTGAAAAAAATGAAGATTCTTTTAAATCAAAAAATGTTAAGTGTCCCTTATCACACATACGCAGAATTTTACCAGGTGGTAGTATTCTGAGAGGCTGTATGTTGCACATTACCATTTTCCCTTCTGTGTTCTGGAAGGAAGTGCAATTCTAGTTCCAGCTGGGATATGTATACATATGAATGGTTTTTGTTGCGGTGCTCAGAGCAGGTAGGAAGACATAGGATTTTCATTCGTCATTCCTTGTTCCTGAATCTTTTATTTTCTCTTGCAGGACAGAGGAAGTTCCCACAGTGGAAGAAGCATAGTCATTTAATGTCAGTACTGGAAGAACTAAGATTCCCGCTGGACTCCTCCTAGTTTTTCTACTATTTAGGTTGGGATGACTGCTTTTGATTGAACAGACAAACAGCAATACAACAGATGAAGCAGCTTCCCCTTAGACTTACAACTCTGAAGAATATATGTCTAGTGCCATGAAAGCCATACATAACCTATTTTTATTGCCGTGATTTGGAAACTTAGGTCGGGCTAAGTTCTAATGGGCTGAGGTTCGTTGAAAACATTCTAGTAGAAACAGCAGGTTTTTTCAGTAAATAGTGTACTAGTTCTCTTTATTAAGTGCTGTGGCACTGCAAGGAGCCCAGTCTGTAGAATGCTGGTCCTTTGCACACCAGTTACCAGGAAAAGGTTCCAATGTTCACAGAGTTGTAAAGTCACAAGACAGCAGAATAATGTAGATTGGAAGAGGCCTCTGGAGGTCATCTGATCCAGTCCCCTGGGAGCTTTGTGGGGGGAGGCACAACATCTTTCTAAGGCCCTTTGTTGTGCTTCAGAATTCGTAATGTTTGCTGCTTCTGCCTGGCTGCTCAGCATAGTTGGGGTAGTTGCTTCCTTTTGTCCCCACTAAGCCTCTCTCCCAAACAGGAAGATCACAGTTTTGGAAGAACGTTTAGTGCCTTAGTAAGGTCTCACTAGCATGTCTGCAAATTGCCAGCTTTTCTGCTCTTTACTGACTGAAACAACCTTCTCTACTTTGAGTTTAGACCTTAGTGCCTTAAAAGACACTTGTTTTAGCCTTTCATCCAGACTTGAATTTATTTGTAAACTTAAAGGGCTAAATCTACCAAGATGTGTCCTTTCCTACAGGGACTGAGCAAAGTATGACTACTGTCCTTTACACCATGGACCAGAATTTCCTTCAACTCTAGGAAGCATGGTTTTGGTGAATATATCTTGCCTAAGCCATGTACTCTTTTCCAGACATTTTATATTGTCCCTTTCCTCTCTGTGCCATGTATCATATACATGGGGTGGGGTAAAGGACTCTGAAGAAGTCTTCTAGTCACCATTTTTACCACTGTCCTTGATCTTTACCCTGACACTTACACCAACCCTGCGTGCGTGGCGCATCTGATCTGGAGCTGGATTGTAGGGTTTCCTCAGTTCTCACCCTGACACTAGAACACAGAATTTCTCTATGGTCTGAGACCAGTTGTGAAGGAGAACTTGTCATTTCTCCTTGATGTGATTAATCCACTGTTTTAATTTAAAATGTGATGGAGAAAGAGAAGCTCTCTGGATGCTGGCTGCTTCTGCGGGAAACCGTCTTGCCAGAGGTGCTTCTTGGATTTAAGAGACTCTGCAGTTGGCAAGGAGCTTTTGGAGAATCTTGTGAATTATTTTGTAACCCAGAGGCACTGGAGATTGGCCAGTACCAATGACTGTCTTGCCTAGCTTATTTCCCAGTCGGTGCCACATGGGACACTTGCTACTGTTTGTTATTTAATGTCCGAATTACTGATGTGCTTGTGCTTTTCCCTGGAAGACTTGGAGAGACTTTCACTTTGTCCACCTCTTTTTTTTTCTTTTCTTTGGACAATGATGGAAAACATCACACTTTGAACAAATGGTCCTAGTTGGATATCCAATGCAGTTGATGGTCAACCCAGAGCTACTCCAGAATGCTCATCTTCCTACAGTTTCTTGGCTGAACGTGCTTATTCGTAATTCCTGCTTATGGAGATAAAGCAGGAAGACCAACGAGCTTCTCTGGTTGACTTTGTTTCAGAACTGGAGGCCTACTTTTTTAAGACAGAGGGTCTCTTTGCCCACAGTTGATGGCTATCACGAAAATAAAAAAAAAAAGAGCTAAAAGAGCTAAAACACTAACTCCAGTGTTTGAATTCAAGAAAGGAGGGCTGTATCTAGCATAGTACTTGTCTGCATTAGGCCCAGACTGAACAGTGTGAATTGACCCATGAGTCACATTTGAAATATAGGGAATTGTGTTCACAGAACTTGCAAAGCTAGTATCACTCTTGAATCTGTCTATCAGCCCCTGTCTGTGGATCATTTTTTTCTTATTTTATGACATGCTTAGGATTTTATGAACTACCTTTTTGTATGACAGACTAGTACTTTTATTAGTTAAGACGCATTTATGGTGACTGCAATGACAGAAAATTATATGGGGCTGCTTCTTCCAAAACTTAGCAACCAGTTTGGACATTAGCTTTACCCTCTGCTGACTTTTAGCAGATGGCCTGGGCCCTGCAGATTCTATCCTTGGAAGCTGAATTGGTAACTTGGAATTTGACTCTCTCCTTGTGCCTCCAATAAGTTCACACATCATGCAAGACAACTTTTTCCTGTCCTAGCCCGAATGTCCGGGTTTAAGGAAAGGGCTGCCCCTTTCTCCGTCAAAGAGTAGAGGCTATTCAAGACATGCGGTGAGATCCCAAGATAGTTGCATGGAAGGAGTTCACTTTCCTTCACATTCAAGTGTGTACAAGCCAACACGTATCCAGCAAGTTTTCCCATGAGCAAGAAGCCACTCACACTGCAAGAAAACCAAGATGACTCTCTCTGTAACAGGAGCAGCTGTTGGAGCTGCTGGAGTATGAGCACACTAACTGCAGAGGTGGTGCTTTTTTATCTCCATCCTATGAAGGAGCCCTCCATCTTTATTTTTTCCTCTAGTCCCCATATTTAAGCTAGGGTGACTAATTGTAGATTGTGAAAAAAATTCACAAATTGTGAAGTCTGAAGGGTTTTATCTATATCATACTTGATTTCCTCTTCAGTCACTTTGTTCATATTTATAGAAACATTAAACAAAACTCTTCAGGGAAAAATTGATTGTATCTCCGTATTAATTCTGTAACTTCTTAAATTGTGACAGAAGTAGATCGGGTGATCCAGCAGGGAAGCAGAAATGATACCAGGCTTACCTGGTCTGAATACCACTGCGGTTCATAAAGCACCAGTTGGTGGGCTGTGAAATAACGACAAAGGAAGTCTATCTTTGCATGCTTTACAACTGCAAGCAGACAGAAAAGTGGGAAGGAAATAGGCTCTGCTTCAGATGCTTATTTCTGATTTTAATTGGCTATAAATGAAACCCATTGTGGCAGCATTGCACAATACAACGTGGACCCTTTTCCAGTAAGATCACAGGGTCTTTGACTTTTTAAGAGAGAGAGAGAACTGGGCAGCTCCAATACAGCACACTGAAAGAAATAACAGTAGGAAATACCTAGCCTCATTCTTTCTACATTGCAATACATTCATGCTTAATATTTTAGCCATTCCAAAGAGCTGATATTCATATGTCAGCCCATTCGTGATGGAAAAATTGAGTATTTCACATATGGGAGTTATGGCTATTCTAGGCTTTCGTGCTTCTGTTCCTGCTGGAAGAACAAGGAATATACCTTGCCCCCAAAGAATGAATCTTCTGTCTCAGACAAAGTGCCTTCATAGCCACTGGCATTACCCTAATTTAAAATAATGTAATGAGTAAGTGACCATGCCACACAGGGCCAGATAAGGTCATCCATGCTACAGTCAGCTGCTTTCTACCTCAGACCAGAGATGCATAAGAGAGATAAAAAATCATGTCATTTTTTTTTTGATTAAGAAAGTACTTGCAATATCTGGTTTTCTTGCTTATTTGCAGAGCGCCCTGCCATTCTGGAATGCCATTCCAGGAACAGAGGGCAAGGGCTGCTTCTGTGCAATCATTGATCTGGTCTTGGCTGGTGCCCGTTTGGCACTAGAAAGTGCTGAAATGCCCAGTTGCAATCTCTGGGATTGTATTCATGATAGCACTGCCTAAAGTTAGGCTGACTTCAGGGCGGGGGAAGTTGCCTTGTGTGGTAACAGTCACAATGCAGAGCTCTTCAGCAGTATGAATTACCACACAGGGCAGCTAAGTCCCTTCTGTTACTACCTCCTGCAGCACATCAGTTTAAAACACCCACTTAGAGCCTCCCATTTGTTGACCTGACATAAGAAAGAAATGACACTTGAGGTTATCTTAAATTAACCCCTCCAAGTAATGACTGCTCATTCCTGTTTCTGCTAAGTTTAATGCCTATGATGTGCCTTGTGCTGGTCTTCTCAATGTTATTCTAGCTGTAAAAGAAGATGATAAATGTGTAGATTGTCTTCAGTGACTGTCAAATGTATAGTTGAAATATAAGAGAACTTTCAACCGGTTGCTGCTGTGTGTTCTTCCTAGACCATAAATTGCTTTTTAGTGTTTGCACCGGAAGTAGAACTGAAAAGTCTCTGTTTTTATTTCTCAAATTAACCTTTTTACACGTCACTAAGAATCTTCTGTTGTTACTTCTTGGACAAAAATGCAAAATTATTTGCTTGTATGTGGGATTTTTTTCTTTTTCTTATTTTGGGAGACTTTTTCTTTGTTTTTCTAAGAAAAAAGATAATTTTAATAAATACCTAGAGAGTGGAAAAATGTCTGGAGACCATTGGCAGCCCTCTTCAGTGATGTGACTCATTGTCGCTTGGCTGCCATGTCTGTAAAATGAGAACACTTACTGTTTGGTTCTAAAGCACTTGGAGCATCGTGAGAGGAAAAGTCCTCTAGAAATCTTGTTTGGTTGATAAATGAAGGTACCGGCTGAACTTTTCGCACTTCCCGCATGTGAGAGTCACCTAATAAATAAGTGGTCAACATAAGAATGGAAACCTGTTAGGTCTCACACAGCAGGCTTAATTTCTGTCCTCCCATTCCCCCAGCTGATGCCCTTTGTAGCTCAGTGTTGCAGCCTTTCTGTCTCTTGTCCCTGGCTGCATGTGCCAAACACAGGTGATTAGACCTGCTGGAGACCCAAGGGGCACTTGGAACCCAAGCTGTGGGAAAACATTCCCTGCAGCAGCAATGCAGGCACTTTCTGACTGGGACTGGGGAGCCTCAGGAGATGATACCATAGAATCTTAAGAATGGTTTGTGTTGGAAAGGACCTTACAAGATCATTTCACCCAGCCTGCTGCTGCCTTAGGCAGGGACACTTTTCACTAAACCAGGTTGCTCAAAAGCCCCATCTGTCCTGGACTTGAATACTTCCAGTGTCCACAACTTCTCTGAACAACCTGTTCCAGTGTCTCACTACCCTCACAGTAAAGAATTCTTCCTTGCATCCAATCTAAATCTACCCTCTTTCAATTTAAACCGGTTTCCCTTTCTCCTGTCAATATAAGCCTTGGTGGAGTCTTTTTGTTTCTTAGAAGAACCCTCTAAGTATTGAAAAGCTGCAATAAGATCTCCCTGGAGCTTTCTCTCCAGGCTGAACAGCCCCAGTTCTTTCTCCCCATGGGAGAGGTGTTCCAGCCCCGTGATCATTTTTTGTGCCCCTCTGGACCCGCTCTAACATCTCTATGTGTTTCATGGGCTGGGAGTCCCGTAGCTGGGTGTTCCTCCTGGTAAGTTTTGACAGCTGTCCCAGGTGTATTCTCATCTAGTCAGCCTCAGCCAAAAGACTTGCTCATGGGGAAAGAAGTGTAAGAGGGGTGCACACCTCTGTGCACCATTTGGTTAATGCATTTGCCGTAAATGGAGAGGAAACGGGTGTAACAGCTGCAGGTAAGTGCCAGCCGTCAGAGCGGTGGGGTTAGAGCACAGGAAGAGTGGGAGCAAAATTTAGCCCCGCTCTAGCTACTGTCAATGTGGAGTTTGGTCAGCTTATGAAAGGGGCCTCTATGACACGGTTGCCTGCAAAAGTAGGGGACTCAGTGACCCAGAAGCTGCCTTCCACATCTCTTGGGCTCAGGTCAGACTGACCCTCCATTACCAAATCGCAATAACAGGTCCAGAGTCCTCCACAGCTTCTTGCCTGTCCCACTGAGCTGGATGTGCTTGCAAAAGAGCAAATGGGGAAACAAAGCAGGACCTTTGACCCCTTGCTACCACTATATTAGCTCTGCCTAAATGCCGGGGTCTCAGATGAGCACCTACCTCAGCTCGGGCCTCAGAAAGAGAGAAAGCAGGACAGGTAAGAGCTGAACTCTGTTCTGGGTGGCATGGACTTTGTGACTGGTGTATCTAGATCACAGACAAGTGAGTGGAGGTTGTCTTCTATTTCACCCCATCTCCTACTGCAAACCCAAGTGTGAGCCCTTCTCACGCTCCATAGGCAGGAATGGTGCTGAAATGGAGGAGGGTGGGAGTACCTGGGGTGACCTGGTCTGAAGCTGACTGATGGATGCTCCATAAGACACTCATAGGAGGGTCAAGCCCGTGGTAGGAATTGCAGAGTTTCAGTGTTGGGAGACACATAACCTTTTCCCAGGTGCCTTCACCACAGGGACTACAGGTTCTAAAGCAGGTAAGAGCACCTGTTCATGCTCCTGGGAAGCAAATTTACACCTTTTGTGTACACGGAGAGAAACTGGCTCTGGGGTTAAAAATCAAGGAAGGGTAATAAAGGAGCAACTGTGCAAACATCTAGTGAACTGGGTGGTAGCTTTTGGAGGTAATCTGTGCACAGAAGGAAATAAAAATGGATGGAAATCTCGTTACTGTGGGATAAGACAGAACACTGACTTGTAACCACCTGGTACGGGATTTAGCAAAGCATTCACATATAATAGACTTTCAGTCTATTTTGCCATTGGAATTCCTATGTTCAATGTTTTCTTCATGTTGCTCTGAGTGATGCAGCCCTCTAATAGAGGGCATGAATCGATTTTAATTTCTAAACACCTTTTTAAGTGCAGTGTGTTTAAAAAGCTTGTTTAGATGTAATGTCGTAATTTCAGTGTACCAAGTAGCAAATTTTCAATTCTTCAATTCTGACTTTTAAAAAATACAAAAATGAAGGAAGTTGGGTGAAGCTAAATTTTGAGAACTTGTTCTGCTTGGGCTACTGTCTGCTGCATTAATCCCAGAGTGAAAAAGACAATGGAACCTAGTTAGCTACTTGGGACTTTGCTCAACTAAAGCAAGACAAAGTACTCAGATCACTTGGGTCACTAAGACAATCATTGTATGTGATGTGCTCACTAACACAATGTTCTTTAGAGCAATTTACCAAAACAAATCAAATGAAGAAATCCCACATTATGAATTTTTCAGTTGTACTTAAGCATGGAGGAAACCTATTCTGACCTCTGGCAGTTTTACTGGTTTGCTCATGTGCTGAAACAGGATTTTATCTCTTATATAAAAGAACTAGCTTTAACTGTCCATATTTCTTTGAGCTCTGAAAGTTATTATTGTGGATATTTGTGATTATACAAATAAAAGGACACCTTCATTTTTATACTGCCTTTTCCTTACTTCTTCAGAGGAAATGCACCATGATCTTTCTCTTCTTGTCTTCGTTTATTGGTTAGGTTTGTTGCAAAAATCTGGTATTTAACCAACAGGTTTTATTTCCCTGAAAACAACCCAAACATTGTATGCTGATTCCCACAGGTCTCTCTGCGTAGAGAGCAAAACTGGTACTGCAAACCATGCTGCAATCCAGGGCATTGGTGATAGCTCTGATTCTGCTCCTTAGCACCACTCTCCCCGGTAAGTCTGAAAAGCTTTGCTGTTTGCCTGAGACAAAGCTCAGCTCTACAGGTTCTGTTCACGTGCCGTGCAATAGGACTGAAGCCCAGTAATTCAGGTGAAGACCATGAATACACAGTGCTTGGCAGCGTGGAACAAGTCGGTAGAGCCCTGGCAGGAAAACTGCCCATACTTGGTCCAAATACTCTGCCATGGAAGGCCTATGACTTAGATACCCATGAGTGGGTGAAGAGGTGCTGCTGGATGCTGCTAGAGCAAATTCTGGGAGAGGTTCTGAATCTCAGAATTTCAAATCTCTTCCCCTGCACCTGGGGGAAGATGCCAGAGACACAAGTGGCATGAGAAGCCTCATGGGGTTTTGCCTTTTTTTCACAGAAGTGCAGTCAAAGTCCATCTTTGAGAAAGACCGTCGTGACTTGCTGGCCATCCCTGAGGCTATTGCATCTTACTTCTATGAAGCTGTGAACAAAGTGTCCCCTAAAGTCAGTCAGTTCTTGTTGGATACTGTCCAGAGTCCATCAGTTATTGCAGCCAGGTATGGAAAGCTTCTCTGTACTAACACTCCAACAGCCATGTGTGAAAAGGGAGAGGGAGGTGTGGGAGAAAGAATAGATTCATTAGGTATCTTCAGGGGGACATCCAAGGGGAAAATAATCAGCAACCAAAGCCTGATGTACCAAGGGAGCGAGGTGCTGGAAGGTGGGGTGAGATCATATGGTCTCCTGTGAAAGCACAAGCTCTTCCCAAGGAGGCACACTGTACATGACAGTGTTCACAGGCGTGGCAGGTACTGCTCTTCATCCATGGGTAGCGAGGGAGGAGGCCGCTGGCTGGTGGGGAATCAGCTCCTCTGGAAGGATGCTGCAGTGCTGGGAGGGGCTGAGTACTCAGTGTGCCAGGATCACTTGATGCAAATCACAGAACTGGTTCTAGCTGTGCATATGTCTTGCTCAAGGAAAGGGAAGGAGTTTTCTCACAAAAGGAAAAGCATGATCACCCTAGAGACAGTTTCACGTAACTCATGGCACACACGTACTCCTATCCCTGTCTTCTGAGGAAAGCCCCTCCAGGACTGCCGAGGAGCTCTGCACTCTCAGTGACAGGCAGTGTGATAACTACAGCAGATGGGGATTTACCCTCACATACTTGAGTGTCTTACCACATTTTCTGTTGTTTCTTGCAGACAGAGATTCGTCAAAGAAGCAGCTAAAGTCAGTATAATGTTAGAACAGCTGATTGAAAAAATAAAGAACCTGTGGTACACAAAAGTCCTAGGCTATTAGCCAAATGAAGACAAGTCAGCGTTTCCTGATGTGAGTGTGTAACACTCACCCTGCAGTGTCCTCTTTCCCCCACCCCCCCTACGGACCGAGATCAGTCAATAAGACAGAATCGATGCTCCTCTTAATGCCACTAGAGGGAACCCACCTTCAAAGACCAAAAGATGAAGGCATCTGCTGAAGGCATCTGCTGAAGGCATCTGCTGAAGGCATCTGCTGAAGCCTCCCCAGAAAAAAATCAAGCGGCTGGGCATGGGGAAGGCAGTGTAGAGATTGTAGAGCTCTTCTGTAGCCAAATCTTGAAAATTAATTCCTCCTGAATGGCTTGGCCATTGCACCTCTAATAAAAAATATGTTGGTTGTTACACCTCCTTAAGTTTCTTGTTTGTATTGACCATTGTGGAACCCCACTCACCTTGGCATCCTATTCTGCTGAGAATGTAGCTGTGATTCACAAGAAGTTTTTGCAGGCAATGCTAACAACCCCTGGGTGTTCAGGTGCTTTTAACTAAGCTCACATTCTTCTTGGGTGGAGGAGGCACTACCTGAGCATCTTTCAGAGTAGCCACAATTGATTGTGCAACCGATTGTGCTCCTTGGTTAGGTAGGAAGCAAGCAGGTGCACCTGTATCACATGCCTGAAGATTTCAGATAATTTGGGAAAACGAATGCCAGTAAATTGAATTGTCCATCAACTTTGGAAGTGTGTTTCATTGGCCAGCCAGAGAGGCTGCTGAATGAGCTTTTCCAAAGGAGAAATGAGTGGAAAATTTCTCACCATCTTGACCAGTTTATGAGAGGGACACCCATGCCCAGCACTGTGTCTGAAGACCTGGCAGGTCCTCATCAGCCCCGTGTAACTGCATCAGCTCAAATGCCCACACTGGACAAAGAAATCCATCCACTTTCTCATTAAGCAAGCAGAAGCAAGTAGGCAATTTTTCTGAAATCACAGTAGCAGACTGTGGCAGAGGCTAAAGCAAGTCCATTATTTTGTTGTTTTGTTTCTTTAATTATCAGTCAGATCATCTACAAACTTGCACTTAACCACTTGCTGGAATAAACTCCCCTCATTTTCCATTTTCTTTGTCCCAGCAGCTCCTTGTTACCATGTGCAATCACAATGAAATCAGTGTCCCCATGCAGAGCAGCAAGTTCTTCCACCTCCGGTGGCTTCACCACTCCTGCAGAGCTGTTTTGCAGATTTATTCATTACTGCTTGTTTTCCTTAGATAGTCTGTGCTTCTCTGGCCACAGTGAATGAACATGCATATGCATTGTGTAAATGCACTGGTATTTAGGAGGAGATTTAGAAAAGCAGAAGTTTTGGCTCATAAGAACATTCATCACATGAAAAAAACAGGACCTTTAGTTCTTTTGCTACAGGGATGATTTCCTTCCTGCTTGTTTTGCATGTATCTGTTCAATTATTTTTTTCCCCCCAAATATAACACTTATAAGGAGAAGCCCTGCAACTTAAATCCCCTCTTATCCCAGGGAATAAGTCAGCATTCTGAATTTTCTCAGAATAGAGCTTGTTCTTCTGGCATTTCAAAAGTATTTCTTTCTGAAAGAGTGAAAGTCATGAGTCATATGAAAGAACCTGAATGTGTTCTTAAGAATTTTGTGTCCTGGAAATCTGTGCTTCAGCCTTTTCAATCAACATGTATGCACTGCCAAAAAGAGTAGAAAAAAGCTTGGAAAGTCCTCATGTTGCATTGAGCCTGTCGTGTGACTTCACCAATGCAAGCCAGTGTCATTTCTGTATTGCATCACTGCACAGCTGGAGCAGTGCAGTAGCTAGTATCAATTCTGTGCTAAAATATAACAAAGTTGACATTTTGTTAAGTGCACTTAATTATATCCTTTTACTTCTTTGCAATGTAACCTTCAGAAAATCCAAGCCAGATGAATCCTGATCAGCAGTTTGATGTCTGATTTTAGCAGATGGGCAAAACAGAATCAGATCTCTGTGTGTGTTTGTATTCAATCTCCTGATCATGTAGTTAGTTATCTATGCATTTTTACACTTGAAAAAAGTAAACAGAAAACCTTCTAGGTAGTTAATCTCTTGTACAATCTACAAAGTGGGGCAACCTATGAAGAGCAAAGTAGACAACCTTCCACTGCCACTTCTGCCCCTGATGTTACTGGCATCCTTTAAGACAGAAACTAGCAGCTGAGACAGCATTCAGGCTGGGATCAGGTAGGGGGAAAAAAAAGCTTTTTATCCCAAAAAGAACCCTGGGGCAAATTCATGGTACACATAATGAGAGGGCCATGTATTTTATATCTCAATGTTAAAATATTTCATATCTACTCTCACTTTTCAGTTGGAATAAACAGGTTAATCTGTAATTTCTTTTTAAAATATGTATAGAAATCACTTCCCAAGTGATGTTGGTTGCAGAGTTCACTGAGTGCTTCAAGATTCTTGGAGAGGCTTCATAAGTGAAGCATTCGTTTCAGTGAGATTCATGTCATAGAAACTTTCTTGTTGAGTAATTATCATTTACTTCGAAGCTTTGGAAAAGCTTGTGGTGTAACTGATTCAACTGAGTCCATTAACACGAAATCTTAAGAAATGTCAGGTTTCTCTTGTTTCTGAGATGGGGGAATACCCTCTCAGGTGTTCATGATTTCTGCAAAAAACACTCTTTCTTGAAAAATATTTATTATGGTGGATACATTACACCATTTTCAGTGGCTCAGTGCTGATGGCTTTTACACTTCCTAGCTCCTAACACTTGGAAGAATCACTAATTAACGCTAAGGGAACGCACGCCTCGGGCTCTGTGCTGCTTTGAGCAGTGGTTGCTGCCCTTGTCGACGAACAGCCCAAGTCCTTCAGCGGCAGAAAGTCCAGCGCAGGATGTTTGAGACGACAAGGACTGCAAAAAGTCCTGTAGAATATTTGAAACTTACGGCTGCTACTCACACCTACACACACGCAGACATTCCATCTCAGGGCATTGCAGTTTTTGTCCTCTGGTGAGGCCTGAGCTCGCAGGCACAGCGAGGGGAAGGAGCGGGCTGAGATGCTGCACCTGCACTGAGGCGCAGAGCTGGCACGGCCATCGTTCTCATGGTTCTGCCCTTCCCTCTGGACTTTTCGCAAAGAGGCTTTTCCAGGTTTCAAAAGTAAACGCCAGAATCACAAACGGGGTGCTTGCGCGTGGCTACGTGAAGTCAGTAAGGGAAAAAAGGGTCACAAATGCAGCGCGTGGCTGCGGGGCAGCGCTGCCTCCCCAGGGGCTCGGCGGCACACGGGGAGCCTTGCGTGCCGGGCGGGCGGCCGGGATCAGTCAGCGCCGGCTCCTTCTCGCTCCCCGCCCGCGGTGCCGGCCGCAGGGCGAGCGCTGACTCAGAGCGGCACCGCCGCCGCCGCCGCTTCGCACGCGATGCCGCCGGCTCCCCTCAGCCCCCGCATCCTCCCCTCAGCCCCCGCATCCTCCCGGCGCCGCCGCGGCCGCAGCGGGAGCGCACGCACGCTCGGGCGGCGGGAGCCGCCTGGGAAGGACAAGGGGTCCCGCAGCCCAGCAGGGGATGCTCGGGGAGGCGGGCAGGAGTGGCTGGAGGAAGGGAGGAGCAGTTTTACAGCCATAATCCCGCTCTTTGGTGCGGCTGGGACAGGTAAATTGCTCCCTGCTGGCCGCCTGACCCCGTGGAACGGGAAGCGTGTTTTGGCAAGGGCCGGGTGGGGCTGAGAGGCTGCAGCTGGGCCGGAGTTGGGTGGGGAGGGTTTGAATGTTGTTTCCGTAAGACACAGAAAGTTTTTCGCATGTGTTTGCTCGCTTACCTGCGTGCTCACCAGAGAGGTGGGGGCTCCTTTCGTCTGGGTGTGTAGTGACCACGCTGTGCTTTCCAGACCAAATTTTTGGGGGGGAGAAAGGGTGTGCCGAATAGATTATCCCATTTTGCAGATTTCTTTATGTTTAGATTTAGGGGTGATACGTGACTAGGTCACTTCTCAAAGTGTTTCTTTGTGAAATGTTTCTTAAAGAGTTTCTGGGTTTGCTATTCAAAAACCTAGAAAATTGCGGCACAGGTCGAAGTTAACTGTTTTGACAGTAGCTGTGATAAAACTGCTTTGTTAAAGTTTCTCAGTGCCATAACATGGTGGTGTTCACGTGTGCACCACAGCATCAGGTACAGTCCGTGTCTTGTGGGAGATGCATGAACCTGCTCGCTGCCGTGCCGGGAGCGTATCTGAAAATGGTTTAAAGAACATTTGCTATCAACCCCGAGTTGCACTGATTACTGAAGATCCTAACAGAAGAAATATGTCCAAGTACAGCTACTAAACATGTCAGTGAAGAGCACAGATTGTTTATACTCACATTTATATTCGCAGCTTCCTATCTCCAGGTTTACAGTAGCATCTTTGTTAAATGGGTTCAGATGTTGGGTTTGGGGCTGTTTTATTCTCAGTTCTCTTGGGAGACAAAAACTTCAGATGTGAGGGAAAATGTGTGAGTGACTCAGTGTTTGAAAACAAGTGGATTAAGTTCCCTGCTTAGAAAAAATACTTCGAGATTATTTTTTTCCTGATCGTAACATTTTCTCTTTTTTCCAAAGGCCTCATTGTCTCTTGCATTTCTCTGGGATGCCTGACGTTAAAAGTCCTGCCAGTGAAGGATTGCTCCCTTTGGAGTGGAGCACAGACCCTCCCAGGTAACCTTCCCTTCAGCAGCGGCTTCCAAACGCCGTGCTCAGATCACCTTTGATACTTGGAGAGTGGAGAACTGTAAAACAGCCAGCGTGGCTCTGTCACCTGCAGGAATAATCTGTTTTCAGCTGTGGTCAACTAAATCCAAAGTTTTGTTGTTTTGGTTTTGTTTGGTTTTTTTAAGGACGGAAACCCACATAAATCAAACCTTGTTAATGGCCACAAGCTGTTTTGTGCCGAGTTTAATGCTGCCTTTTGTCAGTTAAACTGCCACTGTGGCTGTTGGCTAATTCAGCCTTTTAGGTCTCCCATACTTCCGAGCTGCTTTGCTCAGCATGAAAGTGGGAAGTCTCCTATTTCTTCTTTTTGGGTGGCAAAAATAGTTGGAGCTAGATACAATTGTTTTAGCAATTTAAGTAACTAATTAAGCCTTTTCTGGTCAGGAAGAGGCTTGTGGTTTTTAGATTTCAAATGAGCTTTTATTATTCTAATGATAAAGTTGACTTGATAGAAGTCCTATTTTGCAAAAATAACAGGTAGATTTTGCTGGAGAGAGAAAATGATGATTGTATTTGGAGTTACCCATTTTTCCAAACAGTACTTTGATACCCCAGAAAAATAAAGATCTATTATATAAAAACAACATACATACACATGACATGTAATACTTTACTATTTACTGAGAAGCAGTGCTTCATCTGAAACAGTCCTTAATCTGATTAACTGTGTTTCTAAAAACGTCCTTTGTTCATATAAACTCCATCCTTCTTCTGAGGACTTCTTAATAGCGGTTAGGTTTAAAAATTTTCCACTTCAGTTGTAAGTGCCTTTTGCTCCACCATACATTATTGTGGAGGGTTCACTGGGTGGGTGGAGGAGAGAGGAAAATAAATATTTCTCTGTTGAATTGACTAACCATAGGTCAGTATTTTTTGCCAGTTCATGTGCAGTGTTAGAAACATGGTGCAGGCAATTGCCATCTGTAAACCTAGAGAAAAATTCTTGTATCAAAAGACAAAAATCAAGAACAGTAGGCACTGTTAAAAGTTTTTTGGGCTGCTCATTGGCAGCTATCTACCATAGAAGGCTGGCAGGTAATGCAGACGTGGCTAACTCATGCCATAACACATAAAATCAAAATATAGAGCATGAATGCAGAAAGTACTTCAGTTCTTGACATGCATTTGGTCCCACAGGGTATCAGGGTATATGACTGACATCCTTGATGAAGAAAATCTCAGACTTGACTTAAATAACTGAGTAAGTGAAAAACCCGGTTTTGAAGCACCTAAATTGGTATGTGGGAGCATGTCTGTTCCCTGAGTGGGCTGACTATGGGTGATGCTAATAGGTGGTTATATCCTCAAAACTCTTCAGATTTCTTTTTAAAAGAATGATTGTTTCCCTTCCAGTGCGTGCAAGGAAAGTGTGTGGTTAAAAGGTAAACCTACAAGTTCAAAAGCACGTAAAAGGAACCTGTGAATAGATTTGCATGGCATCTCACAATTTTTAGTGAATTTTGTGAGTTCTGAGGATAAAGGATGGCTACCTAGCCTTACGGGGTTTGACAGATATATGTGAAAAATAATCTGTTAAGTGTTTGCTCTCAGTGAACCAGATGATTGCCTGAAGTCTTCTCCAGCTGTGCTGGTAATGCCACTTGTTAGAGCATGAGTCAGAATACAGGCTGGCTTTTTTCAGATAAAAAGGAAGAAGATGCATGTCACTATTTGTCCTCTCCATGACTATGAGACACTCTATGTCAAACCCTGGTAGTTATCCTACAGCTGTTAGCAGACATTCAGCTGTTGTGTTTTTACACTACAGTTTATCCTGTCCTTACAGCCACAGGAGAAGAGCAGGGAACACAGATGCCTAAATCACTGTGACCTTGCCCTACACTTTATCCAAGTTGCTTAAGGGCACTTTAAGGAAGGTGCAGCCAGCAGCATCAGGAAACCTAGTCGAGCAGCACAGCTGGGAGCACCTATTTGGATGGCTCCTCTCTCTATGTGAGGCCACAGAATTATGTGTTTCATGGATCTTCAGAGCTTTTGGAGATGAATCATTAGCATGAATTCTAAGAGACACACTAATCCAGCTGGGTTCACTACTGGGTAAGGTAGTCTGTGAGTTAGGCTTTTTGTCTTCTCAGTCAGCCAAACCTCAGCTCTCTTGAAGTTAGTCATACAAAATTCCAGTTGATTTTCAACAAAACCAGCAGTTTCCATACTGACTTTAATTAGTATTTATTTGGATGACAGTGGAAATAAGGACCTAGAAGCATCATTAGTCTAGTTACACAAGTACTTAAAAATTAGAAGAGTAGGAGGGTTACCTCTCCTTTATCAATCAGCAGGGGTTTCAGACATTTTTAAATAGTCTCAGGAAGGTCGCAGCCTCTTAAGTTGCTATGCAAAAGTGTGTGTGACAGCACCACCAATGCAGTTGCCAAAACACGAGTCCTGGAAGCTAGGGGATTATAAGGGTTGTTCAAGGTTTATTCTCTTCTCTAGCTCTTGATTTTTCCAAAGCCTTCTTCTCTCTTCTGGTGAGATATCTGAAAAAGTTTTTCAATTACTTGAGTGTGTTCCGAAGTGGGGGGAAGTACCATGTTCTTTGACTAGATTTCATATCTGACACTTTATCTAGAGCTGAGGTTTTGGGCATGCCACTGCACTTTTCAGTGCACTTTTTGCCCTCCCTTTGCTTCTCAGCACCTCTCTATCCATAGTGTCCTGGCTGGTTACGAGGAGAGCAGAAGTTTATGTACATATACGTGTTTCTTGAAAGCTGCCAAGCTTCTGCTCTTACTTGCAACGCCTTTTAGGCGGTGTGATTGTACACATGGTGGGTAACTCCCACAGGTTCAAACACAGGCAAAACCAAATATGCACCTGTCTGTTTTATCTTTTTTTTTTAAAATCTTCTTTTTTGTAATGGTTTGCATGTTTTCTCTGTGTGAGGCATGGGCAGAAGTTTCTGTGGTTCCCAGAGGAGGGGGGGTGAGGAGTCGGTGACAGGGGAAATGGTGGTTGTAGCCACGATGTTGTTCAGGCAGCGCATAGAGGGAAGTCATGTGAGTGGTCAAGTCAGGTGCAAGGTACTATATAAGGCAATATATATATTTGTGCTGTATTTATTTATACATGGTGTTTCTCAGTGCAAAAGCTGCTCTTTGCGTTTAAAGTCTGACTTTTTGGACATTTCGTGTAACAGTTTTAAGGCTAGACTGAAAATTTGGATGGATTTAAAAACCACTGACCAAGTTTCATTTTCTGAGCAGATGCCACACAGTTTCACAGTCTGGTTTTCTTTGCCTCAAATTGAAGGTTAAAGAAAGGGCATCCTTTGGGAAACATCTGTTCTTTTATATTCATATTAACTAGTTTTATCAATGTAGAAGGAAAGAGGGCATCAGATTCTGGGGACTCCATTGCACAGTAAAAGACAAAGGTTGGGTTTTTTTTCAGAATTGACTAGTAACTTTTGGATGCATCCAGTTATTTCCTGATATTATTGAACCCACTTCACTTTTGAAGGATCTGCTGTTTAGAAAGTGAGTATTCACTGTTTCTGGATATCAGTGCTTTGCAAAGGGTCTGAAAACAAATGCAAATGAAAGCCTCTGAATTCACCTTGTGGGAAACATTTTCTTTGAGATAGGATTCTCACCTTACCTTCCCTGTGACCTACTCTAGTCCCCAAAGCAGCAAAATGCAGTCCAAATTTCAAGAGAAACATTTGCCCATTTGCCTTTTCTTTTCTGAGGTCTGTTGCTGAGATGCCTCTTGTAAAATCCCATGTGCTCTAGAAAATGTGAGAAGTAAACAGCAGAGGATGTATGTTTACTTACTAGACTTAGTGGGAGATTCTGACTAAGAATGTGGTCTCTTACTAATAATGAAACTGTTTTGAAGTTTGAAAATATGTATTTTGGTCACAATGCATTATTTAGATGATTGATATTGATAATGTTGTGTGCTCTCAAACCATAAAAAGTGGTCTCAATTTCCAAAGCTGCTGCAATCTGTTACAGAAACATAGGTGAGGTGAATTAGGAAAAAAACCCCTATGTTTCAACTCGTATTTTAAAAAAAGTATCAACACAAGCAGCCTGGCCTTTGGCAGGAATTTTTCACCAGGTCAGAGCTGGAAGACTGCCTTTCTTCTTGAAGGCTGTTGGTTTCCAATCCAATTGCTGTCTCATCTCCCATATTTTGGATTCTTTTACTTCATTATGAACTCAGGTCTTAGCTGCCCAGATGTCTGGGGCCAAAGCCCCTCTGTCATTTAGTGAGACTGGACTATTCCAAAACCTCCTGTCACTTGCAGCAAGACTCCAGCAGCGTACTGAACACCTGCATCTGCAAACTGAGCAGCTGCTTGGGTTGTTATTGAGACCTAGAGTGCACTAATTGCAGGCTTTTTGGTAGAATATTAAAATGTTAGATGAGGTAACATGGGCCCTTTCTGGTTTTCTAGGAGTTCCCAGCCACCTCTGTGTGTGACATTTGGTAGCATTGTAATTAATTCTGAGGCCATTTAATGCATCACCAGTGCACGTTTCCATCAGCTGTGGATTTAGGTAGCTCTTTCTTTGTTCCTGTTCATGAACTGATCTCCCTTTCTTTGACAATATTCAGAATGCTGACATATTTGGTAAATAGCCTGAGGTGATGGATTTTCCATTGCAGGATTGTGGTCACTGCTTTCTGTTCTTCACTTGCTGTGAAACGTGCTCCTTAACTGGGTGAAGCCTTTTAAGCCAGAGGAGAATCATAGGATCATTTAGATTGGGAAAGACCTTTAAGAGCATTGAGTCCAAGTGTTTCAGTTAGAAATTTTGGGACACGTAATGATTTGTGCTCACAGCTTGCAAACCTACTCACGAGTTCCTGCTGACCTCACAAATGTAAGTGATCCTACAGGGATAACAAATTAGTATTCCAGCAGTAACAGTATAACTGTTTAGGAGTATGTGTAAGTGTCCCCACCCATGAGGTGACATCTCTTTGTACAGTATGCCCTGCAAGCACCTGAGGAAAAATCCCAACCTTCTTTTGTCAACGACCTTACTGTTCCTGTGTAGCAGTCAACAAGTGTATCATCGCAACATCTTTGCAAAGTCAGGAAATGCTCTTTTTGTAGTTCACCCTATTAAAAACCTGAGGCACAGGCATGCTGCGATGGGCTTTTCATCCCACCAGTCTGAAAGAGCCAGGACAAGAAGCTGCAGATGAAATCAGGACGCATCTAAGTCAGTGGAAGTTTTCCTCTTGGCTTCCAAGAGCCCATCTTCACTGCAGTACTTGTGGAGGGTCAGTCCACACAGTGACTACACCACTTTTCTCGTTTTGAGGGCAGCAAGTCTGCCCTGCTTACTCTGGGTCTGAAGCTATTCCCTGTGTCACTTTCTCCTCAGTCCTCTGCAACTCGGAGTTCCATTTAGCTGCGGTGCAGCTGTCCGTGTTGGCACATCTGCTGCTGAAATTAAGGTTGCAAAAATTATTTGCCTATTTAAGCAAGCATCAGGTCCGGGAACAATTTTTCTTTGTGTTGAGATTAAATACTTTATTTCTGAAAAATGCCGATTCATTCAAGCCGAAATGGAGACCAAGAGATGCATCTAACAGGATCCTGATTTACATGAAGAAGCAGAGGCACTTCAGCTTTGATTGTGCACACCTCAGGAAAGTGCACCAACCTCTAGATTGCTGGAGGTGGTACTGGAGGTAGTCGTTTTCATTTAAAAACCTCAAAAGGTCTTGATTTAATTCTAAGGCAATAAAAGCATCTCTGAAATAATGAAAAGGTTTGTGGGATGGGCAGATGAATGTTCCCATCCAGGCTCACTGACAGATTTTCTAGTAATGCTTTGCTACTTTTTCATGACAGTGAAAGCAGAAGGCAGATTTTAAAAATCCAAACTGTATTTCTTAGCTGCAGCAACACTGGATTTATTTAAAAATAATAAATGTTGTGGGGAAAAAAGTCCAATCCAAATTTCTTGCCAAGGTCTTTGGCAGGTGTCATATCAGAATTGCACTCTTTCCATTTTACATAGCAAACCAATTTACTGTCATTAAATTCTTTCAACATAGATAAAATAGGCATCCTGTTACATTACTCAAGTCTACCACATTAAATAGTTTCAATCACAATAACTTCGGTATCATCTTCAGATATGTTAGTGCCAACAAACAAATAAATGTTAACACGGAATAGTAAAAGTTTCTGAAGTAAAGCTGTTCAAGCATAGGTTTTCTTTTCTTTGAAAACAACAAAAAAATTAAAATAATGTTTACTATGTCATGAAAATGTCAGATAACCTGCAGTTCACAAGAAAATAAGGTACACTCATTTGGATGAAAGTCTGAAAGAATCTAGCGAGTTTTCCTTTGCTGAATTTGTTGCTTCTTGTATATTTTATTTCTTTGCTCACGTGGAGCATTTGCTATGGCATTTATTCATGAATCTCCTCAAGCCTGGCAATATTTATCAAGTTTATTTGTTATTTTCCAGAAACTAAAGCTTTAGGCTTGAGATCTTGGTGGAGTTCCTTAGTAATTTTTCCAATTTGATCTGGTATTTTGAAGTATTTTTTAAAAAAAAGAAAGAAAGAAATCAGCAGCCCTAACTAGAATTATTTAAAGTCTTGTAGATTGGATGTATTCCAAAGTACTGTAGTGCTTTGGGCCGGGATTGAGGAAATAATGAAGAAGTCTGACTTACTGATTTTTTCTGTAATAAAAATCATATCTTAGTTGAAATGCAAATCTTAGACTTATTTTATCTAAAAAAAAAAATGTCTCTTGTTATACACTTGTAAAGGTAGAAAGAAGGTAAGAGATGGAAAAGAGACAGCAGTTTTTGAGGGTCACTGCAAATAAATTTAAAACTTTATAACTTTAAAATTGGAACTGTCACTGGTCTCATTCTCAAACACTGGCAGGTCTGGGAACAGCTGAAGCTCTTCATGCAGTTGTAAGCCTGAAAAAGGAGTTTGGCAGTTAGGTGGGGGTGGGAGGCAAAGTCTGTCATGTGGAGGAAGAAAAACAAAATCTTTTAGAAGAGGTAGTGAGGGAGGAAACAAACATGTGCAGTGAAGGGAGGGGAGAGCGAAAAGCTTGTGTGTGTCTCTGTGATAGCCCCCTTGTAGCCCAGGTGCGTATCCCAGTATCCTACTGTGTGCCAGAGAGCACTCTGCCACCAGCAGGTGCTGACAGACACTTCTGCCTCCCCCGAGCCTACAGAGCCAGCTCTCCACCTGCTCTGTGAGCCGGCGGCTCCAGCGTGGAACTGGCTGGGGAGCTGGCAAAGATGTGCACGCCTCGGTTTCTAGGTTTGCGCTGCCCTTGCGTGAGGTCTGCTTTTGTTTCTCTGTGGACATTAAACAGCTCAACTGTTCTACAAGGTTCGATACAAAATGCAAATACTAGGATTTATTTGTAACACTCAGAAGAGTTATTCCCATTTACAGATGTTTAGAAAATACAGAGGCGTGAAAAGAAAAGCCACAGTGAATGTACACATGCTGAAGTTACATTGGAGGGATACCTCTTCCATCGTCCAGTCTCCAGGGTTTTTTTCTCTGCTGTCCAGACAGCAGTCAGGACTTCAGGCTTTGCTCATTTCTATTTTTCATGAGCTATGTCAGCTGATATAGCTGTCTTCCCTTTGAAGCCTTTTAGCAGGTTTGCATGTGTGTAACTGTTCACTCTAGAACTCGCTGTGTCCTTTTCCTTAGTAGAAGGCAGTGACTCTTTAGTTCTGACCCAAGGAGTCGGAAATTGTCAGGTCCTCAAAAAAGTCTTAAAAAGCACAGGTGTGCTTTTGTTGGTCTTCTTTTCTTTAAGAGAAAGGTTAAATGCAAGGTTTTGCTTGTCTCCTGGTTTCTCTGTCTTCAAGTTCTCTCTTTCCTGAAATCTGAAGGGCTAAACACTTTAATGATTACGATTAAAACTAAAGATTTAATGCTGTAATAAGAAGCTGAGACTTAAAATGTGTAAGACTGAAGCTATGAGAACTGGTAACACACAAATTCATTAAAATACTGTATTTCTAAGTTGAAAAAACATCCAAACACCCAGAATTGATCAGGTTAGTTTGAGGACATTGGGAATTATTTGTGGGCAAGCTAGGAACCAAAAAGAAATACTTGAGTTGCTCTTCTTGCACAGAATAAAAACATGTATACATATAAGTTCAAAGCTTGTCTCCAAGAGGCCTTGACTGAATCACATGGTTCTTTTCTGTAGTTTGTAGCACTTGTACTGGGGTTCCAGCATAAGCATTTGTAGCTATTTCTTGGTGTGATGGTTTCACATTTACACCATTCATTGTCACAGCAATCATTGTGAAGTAATTCTGTGGTTAAGGTTTCCTATTCCATATATCTGCATTTAAAAGTAAGCAGCACCCCTCCCACCTGAAGTGCTGCCTGTATTACACTTGCACCCGTCTCTGTCGCTCGTTTCTCTTTTTCTTTTCCTGCCATCTTTGAGAGGAGAAGTTCCTTCCTCTGCAGTCCCAGCTCGCAGTCAGAGGGACACAGAGCGCTTCCTCTTCCTGGTGGCATACTCCCCTGCCACAAAATTGGATAAGGAATGGCTCAGGTGGGTGTCCAGGGTATCAGAGTTGTTGCTGCTGATTTTCACCCGTGGGCACAAGCACTGGAGCATGGCTCTGCGGATGTAGTTGTCAAAGCAAAAGTAAATGAAAGGGTTGGCACAGCTATTGGCAAAAGCAAAAGGGCTGCTCACCTTTATGCCCAGCTGGGCAACCATGCCAGAAAAGCAGTCAGGTTGCTTTAGGAGTCGCAAAAGGATGGCCATGAGCTTGAAAAGATTGTAAGGAACCCAGGAGACAACAAAAGCTGCCACTACAATGAAGACGATCTTGATGGATTTTCTCAGTTTCTTATCACGTTTCCCAGCCTTCTGATAGTGCACACAGAGTCTCTTGGTGATGGAGCAGTAAAAGGTTAAGATACTCAACAGTGGGAAGAAGAAGGCCAGGATTAAAAGCACCAGTGACATGAGCTGTTTGACTTCTGTCACGGCTTTGTCTGTGCAGTAAGTCTTTCCATATTGCTTCTTCACTTCTCTGGACAAAAGGGTTGGCATCCCCAAGCAGCAGGATAATAACCAGACACAGATGCAGAGTGCTCTGGAATAGGACCTTGTCCTGATCCGTCTTGCGACAGAGGGGTGCATGATAGCGAGGTACCGGTCAGCACTCATACAGGTGAGGAGCAGGATGCTGCAGTACATGTTGACTGAGATGACATAGGAACTAGCTTTACAGAGGAAAGATCCTACCCTCCAGCTCTCGTCCGACACCTCCATGTCCACCCAGAGCGGCAGCGTGATGAGGAAGATGAAGTCAGATGCAGCGAGGTTGACGATAAAGATGTCAATCAGCCTCTGGACCCGTCGCTTGAAGACCAAGGCCGCTATCAGGATCGAGTTGCCAACAATGCCCACCAGGAACACGGCGCTATAAAGGATAGGGAGGAGAGTAGACATGTGTTGCAGGTGCTGGTACTGGCACTGGTCATCGTAGTAGTACTCATAGTTGAAGGTGACTGTAGCCATGGAGGACAGCTGGGGGAGTTCCATTTCTGGCCCAGCTGTCGTCTCTCGGAGGAAGGCTCCGAGCTTCCCCTACTCTTCCCTTCCAGGTCTTCTTTAAAAACATTTTATCAGTGAGCGGGGAGGAGGGGGAGAGGGGGGAGGAGGAGAAAAGTGGTTTTGTGGGGAGGTAATTTGTACACTTTTAACCAGCTGCATAGGCAACGAACAAGCAACAAGAGTATCTGATTAGTCAAAACCCTGCCTTCAGAATAAATGCGTGTGGCTTTTTTAAAAATCAAGTTTAGTTGTACTGATTCTATCTTCATTTTGCATTTTCCGGCTTCAAGTTTTGCTTTTCTTTTGGGTGGAGAGAAGGTAGTTTTTGAGATTCTGAACTTTTTTTTTCCCAACATACAATTTTCAATTAAAACAACTAAACTAAACCGAAAAAAAAAGCTCCCCACACCAAAACTAAGACATAATCACAACAGAAGACAAAAATAACAAATTATGCAAAATCCACCAATTGTGGGCACTGAGACGATGCATCAATTTGAAGAAATTTTAGATTGTGCCAGCTCGTAAGAAGCCCAAGAACAGTGAAATCAGGTGCCCCAACCTTTATCTATATTTAAAACATTTTGTATAAATTGTTTGTCGGGGCAAGTTCAACTTTTCTGAGGCTTTCACTTTACTTATCTGTTTATGATCGCTGTTTTCTGTTTGAAAGTAATTATCTCATAAGAATATATCTAGGGATAAACGTTTAAAACTACTGTATCCATTCTGCCCTGTAGCTGGTTGTTCTTTATCAGTCCCAGGTTCTTGGCTGCCCTGCCAGCCCCGCCAATTCCCCTCGATCTGGACTCTTCACATCCAACTTTAGGAATGTATCAGAAACTTCGAGGATTTCACTGTGTCATATATTCTTCTATTTGAAACTTGACTTGATGCTCCCATCCCCCACACGGGCTTCCTCATCAGCCACAGTCCTGGACTCCAGAGCAGTGGTTTGTTCCTTCTCCTTCTGGCTGCACAGCCCGCATGGCTCTTGAGCTGTTCTTATATACAGCACTCACTTCTCTTAACGAGCTCTGATTTCCTTCATCTTTCATTTGCAATATCAGTATTGCTCCAGCTGTGACTTACCTTACAGAGAGCCCTTTCAGCGCTGCATAAATTAAATGGAAATTCTCATTTTTAAAACTACTGAATTCATTGCAGCTTTGTCACTGCACACTAATTTGAAACTTGCACTATTGGTCTTTATCATCCTTCCTCTCGTCTAAAAATAAATTCATTTTCTCCTTCCTCTCCCTCCCATCAGCATGTTCACAGACCAGGCTTGCCTCCAGGATTCTCAAAGCTTTGAGGAAATCACCTCCTGCTGCGAGCTCCATCCCCAAGCAGACGGATTGCATGTGAATGTGTCCCCACATGCAAAGAGCAACTCCAAATTGCATGCACAGCGAGTTAGTCCCTCCAGCGCACCCTGGATGCACTCAGATTCACTCTCCCAGGTTATGTGCTCCTGTGCAGCAGGTACCTGGTAGGCTTCCAGGCACCTGGAAAAGCAGCCAGCTGCTGTAAAATGACTGGCTGCTGGATGGAAGGGTATTTAGGTGGGCACTGGCTCATGTGTAGATATGCTGATATTGAATAAGTACCTGCTTATGCACAACTCCCTTCCTACCTGTAGGGCACTAATGGACTCTAGCTGACTATTTTTATGGAATGTGTAAGCATTTTTACTTAGTGAGTGTAATTCAGCTATCACAAACTCTGAAAAAGGATCAAGGTGTATAAAAACACCCTGGCTAAGATTGTTGATTTGCATGCCACAGATGTAAATGTGAACCTGTAAGGAATAACAGGCTAAAAATCATCTTCTTGCCATCTCAAAGTGGGTGTAAGAGTTCACCCTAGAAATCACTATTTCCTCTACTAAGTAGGAGGCAGTGACTCTGTTTAGTTAGTTCACTCATGAATCAGAGTAAAAAAACTCCTTAGATTTGTAAAACGCCTCGTTGTTATTCTAAGAGTAATCTCCTGCACCTGATTGTCTAAAACGCAATTCTTATTTTCAATGAAATGTAAAAGTCTCTTCTGCGGTGACTAAAGCGAGTAAGTACTGTTGCTGCAAGTCTTTTTGTTTATGAGAGACCTGTCAGTGGTCAGTCACAGTACGGACTTGTGTGCCAGCTTATTTCTTCCCTGGCAAGGCTGGGAGAAGGAAGCACAGAACCAAACTCCTAAAACTCTTAGAATCAAGTTGCGTTGAAGACAGCGCCATTTGCGTGCAAGAGACATCAAGTGTAAACCTGCAAGAAAACACAGGTGAAAAATCATCCTCTTACCATCTGAAGAGAACAAAGAATATACTGAGTTTTCAGCCAAGACTTGTGAAGAAGTGCCCAAGTAGCTTACACTTTACAAAAACAGTGTTTGATGAATTCAGTGCAGAGGTGAATTTTGTGCTTATTGCTGCTGCAAGGAACGTGTTTCAGTTTTTTTCTTCTGAGAAGCACTGGGAAATAGAGGCATTCTCTTTCCATCAGCACTAGAGCAGCTGAACCCTACAGTCAAGTCTACAATAGTTCTGCCTCTCTTACAGAGGTGGATCCATGTGTTATTTTACTCTGCAGTTAGAAAATAACAGCTTAAAAGCAGTTACAAGCTTTAGATATCAGACACAAACTTCTCTTCCCTCTATCTCGCACTACATCATATTCCTTGAAATTCACTCCTTCCCTCTCCATCTCAGAGCAAACAAAAAAGTGAGTCTCTTTAAAAAGCTTAAAGGCATCATAAAGATAAGTTTATGTCTGTGTATTCCTATGTTTGTGGTTTCTCACTATGTTGTCTCCCATTAGTTTAATAGCCTCACTCACTAAAATAAAAAATTAAATAGTAAACCTTTTCCAACAGGGACCAACTCTGCTCTGCTGAATTTGCTCTGTATTTCTTGAATGCTCTGAATAGACTTAGGGATGTCGCTGCATGTTGCCATATTCCACATGTGACACTTCCTTATCTGGGCAGAAGATTTGCAATGATAATCTAAAGCATTGTTGTGAATAATGAAGTGATCTGTATTTATCCAAGTGGAGCAGCAGCAGGCGTATTTGTCAGTAGTCTCTACGCCCTGGGGTTTTTTTACGTGACAGTGATTCACTTAGGGCATCATGTAGGGTCTTACTCCTCCCACAGCTCTCTTTCCTGAGACACAGCCAAGTTATCAAAAATATCGAGTACATGGAAATTCCTCTCATAACACTCCTGCACAGATATTCCAGAAAGCTCAGGAGGACAGACTCCATCCTCTCCTCATCCTATTCCTGTATTTCCATAGCATTTTCCTCCTCCCAGGCTTCACCAGATACATGTAAACCCTTTTCCCAAAAAAAATTCTCTGCTGAAGCAACCAGCTACTGGTTTGGCTCAGGTGTATGTTCTTCCATTCAGGATACCCATCTTTTCCAGCCCTTGATGCAGCTCTGAAAAAGCGAAGCTTCTGGGTGCTGAGTAGTTTCGAACCTGAGAACCAACTTAACTTTTGTAACCAGACATTCAGAGCAGATACTGTGACGGTGGCCCCATATTTGGCCAACTCTGCTTTAAATTGGGTATTTCTCTGATGGTTCTGCCTTTCTCAAATGCACCTGTGAGATCTGTCAGGTCAGAGTTTACACCATTCCTTAAATCTTCCTCATAGGAATGCTGAGATGTTTCCAAGAGCAGCATGAGAAAAGCCTTCATGTCTTTATTCATGCTTCTGTAGTGCCCGTGATACATGTATTATGGTAGGTAGTCGTAATTTGTAGGAAAAATATCTGCACAGGAAGTAGACAGTGCTGCTGATTTTGTTTGTTACACACACCACCTCCCCCTTACAAATTTCTGCAATGGAAACATTTCAGGTAGCAAGGTGTGGGTTTGGTTTCTTGGGTTGTTTATTTTTTTGTTCTTGTTTTGTTTTGTTCTACAGCTTGTACATACACTTTTATATAAGCACAGGCATCCAGATAAAATAAGCTGCAGATCTGTAAATTATTAATAGTGATAAATGCTGAGAAGGACAGAGGTTCATTTCGCTGTAAAATAAAGTGTAGTAGTTTCTGAACGATTTTACTCAAAAAAAAGATGTAAGAAACAGATTTGCAGACCTAATTAAAAAAGAAAAAAATAAAAAACCCCACACTAAATTGGCTGAAACTTCCCTACTATGCTATGGCTAGTTGAAGGCAGACTCAGAGGCAACCACGTGAATGCCAACCAATGGAAGTTTCATCCCTCAACAAAGAGGAAAGGGTGGAACCTATGCCGGTAAAATTGTGGGCACTAAGAAAATGCATCAGGATAGACTGAAATGGTTTCATGCTGAGAGCAGTGGTCTACAAAATGCAGTGCAGGAAGAAAATATTTTTGTACACTTAATTTTAAAATATTGATTATTGCTTATTGTCGTTTATCTCATCATTTTTTCAGTTATATTTTTGTGTATGTTTTGTAATGTACATTATATATTGGTACTGTAGTACATGTGTATAATTCTAAAAAAATATTTACATTTAATAGGGGTGCCTGCTCAAATATGTTTTATTGATGAGGTACATGATAAAATGGTTTGGAGGATGAATATCGTTATAATGCCCCGGTGCTATTCATGGTCTTTGGGAGAAGCACATCTAGAAGGTTTCCTGTCTGTGAAAATTATACTACTGTGTTCTGTGCCACAAAAAAACTTAAAGAAAAATAAAGAAGGCAGAAACAAAACCAGGCAAACTGTGTAAAGAGGTCTGAGGGGAATCAAAGGGATTTTCTGCTCACTCAGGCTGTGTAAAATGCTAATAGATGGTGCCTAAAACTGCCCTTTTTATAATTGCAAAGAGCATATTTGTTGGGGGAGGTGATATCTTGTAAATCAGCTAGTAGTTTTGGAAAAAACAGGCAGACATTTGAATACCTTTTTCAGGTCTGAATCAATAACTCCTGATGTGAATGTGATATATGAAGAAGGTTTGGGTTTTCTTCATCCTGTATTGGCTTCATTTAATACAGATGGTGCCACCTCCTACAAATGTTTACTTATTTCCTTAGATTGTGAGAACTGAAATGGCACACATTTTGTTCTAAACAATTTAATTATTTTTGCAACATGTTGAGGTTTTGGGTTTGTTTGTTTTGTTTGCAGCACTCTGATGTTGAACTCTCTGTCAGTGCCCGAGAACTTAGTAATGCTCTTGATCCAGGTCTGCTATCAAAGAAAATTCACTTTTGCAAAAAGCAGGAACAGTGTTTAAACTACAGCTCTCAGCATCATTCCCTTTGTGCTTTCCCATGCACAGTAAAGCAAACTTTTACTTTTAAAACCTTCCCAACTGATCCTGTTCTGTAACTAAACTGATCAACCAGCGGTTCTGCTGAGGCACATCGAGGAGGTGTGAAAAGAAGAGAAAAAAGAAAAATGATAGTTGTTGGCAAGGAATGACCCTGTGCATTCGCTTCTAATGTTTTTATTAGGTTATTCTCACTATATGGAAGGGTATTTTTCCAGAGAAAAAAAAAAAGTCAGCTGAAATCTGTACAGAGTATTTGATTTTAAGTGAGTAAAATGAAAATGCATCTCCTCCCTCTGGATGCTTTCGAGCAGCTGCACACATCATATTGATCAGGGCAGATGAGGAAAAAGAAGAGGCCACTGCAGCCTAATTTAATAATGGAAATAACAATGGCTGTAAAGTTTTTCAGAATTGATTTTTGTTTTTAAAAAATTAGATCTTTTAGGAGAAAAACTGTAGATGTGTCAGTGTTAGATAATTCACTGCACTTTACAGTAAATGGTTCCAATTCTGCTTTTACCATGGCTTAGAATACACAGAGGTTTTGTTGACTTATTTTTCCTTTTAATGTTTTCTGGCTTCAACCTTTGATAGCTTTTCCAAGTATACAGAAAGAAGCTACTGCTTTTTTTTTTTGTTCCCTATTGCTCCCACATGTATTTTATAGTCTTGCAAGTCCTTAGTTCAATAAATTAACTCCTTAAATAAACTCCTCCTCTATAAATAAAATTGACTGATCTTCTGTGATATATTTCATTGAGAGAGGTTTTCTAATTGCTCAGTGATTTTCATATCCCTTTTCAGGTTTATCTCTACTTTGTCAACATATCAAAACTAGACACGGTATTTCAGAGCCAGCAGCCATTCTAGATGTGATACAACTTCTTTCCTCCTTGTGATTTCTCAGTTTATACATCCGAGGTTACGGGAAAGTCGGGGGGTTTTTTGCCACGTTTTGGCAGTTGGTACTTCACCAGCGTTTTTCCTTTGAAGTTTATGTTTCCCAGGATAAAGTCTTATGTCAGGGAAGTATCGCCTCCAGTCTTTGCTTTTAAATTAATGAGCTCATCGATGACCTTATTGAAATGCGTGTTTGCTTGCCCTGTCTGGCTGCAACATGATCAGGGCACCCTGTCCCGGTGCCTTCTCCGTGTCATTATTTACCCTTCCCTCGTGTCATCGGTGAGGTTTATCAGCAATCCTCTGCTTTCTTCCAGGCCATCGATAAAGACGCCAAGCATTTCAGAGCCCAGGATAAATCCCAGACAGACCCCAAAACATGTCTTTGTAGACAATTACATTATGAGGTGAGATAGCTCCATGTTCCAGAAAGGTGGGACATATAGACTGAAATTTCTTAAGTTTAGTTTCTAATAATTCTTTTAAAATTAAAAAATTAATGTTGCACCACATCTGAGAAGTTTCTTCTATGACTGCTTTCACCTTTACAGCCTAGTTTCTGAGCTTGCTGCAGAAATGCTTCCTGGTTGTTCTGGTGCAGGAGTTGGTCGGGAGAATTCTCCAGAAGTCCTTAGAGGCGTGAAAGCCTCGGATGTTTCTGGGTTTATTTTCTGAGCGTTTGTTTGCTTGTTTGGAGCTTTGTAAAACCAAGACTGGGTGGGCCGCTCTCAGTCAGGGGAGTTGTTAACCACTTTTAAGAGTCCTCTTGTAACTTCCGTGGTTTTGTGTACCGGGGATGGAGGGAAACGTCCAGTTTGGGGCATGAAGCCAGTGTTGCCAATTTTTGCAGTTTTTCCTGATTTTTTTTTTCCCCTTACTTCTTACTTGGTGTTTTCCCAAATCATTCAGCCAAGCTGTCATGTCACCATTTTTCCACAAGCAATCAAGACAACTAGAAAGAACTAGAAAGCAGGCTGTAGCCAGGTGGGGATCAGCCTCTTCTCCCAGCTAACCAGCGACAGGACGAGCGGTCACAGAGCCCAAGCTGCGCCGGGGAAGTTCAGGCTGGACACGAGGAATTTCTCCACAGCAAAAGGCTGCCCAGGGCGCTGCTGGGGCCGGCGCCCGCGGAAGGCGGCGGCAGAACTACATCGCCCAGCGTGCCCCGCGCGGGCGGGCGCGGCGGG